>CAUYSK010010399.1:0-54745 GCA_963575035.1 Avahi laniger | reverse complement strand
CCTATAAACCTAACACTCTGGGAGGCCGAGGTGGCAGGACTGCTTGAGGTCAGGAGTTTGAGACCAGCCTGAGCAAGAGGGAGACCCAGACTCTGCTAAAAAATAAAAAAAAATTAGTCTCGTCTGCGGTCCCAGCTACTTTGGAGGCTGAGGCAGGACGATCGCTTGAGCCCAGGAGTTTGAGGTTGCTGTGAGCTAGGCTGACACCACGGTACTCTAGCCTGGGCAACAGAGTGAGACTCCGTCTCAAAAAAAAAAAAAAAAAAAAAAAAGAAAGAAAGAAAGAAAAGAAAAAAGAAAGAACAGAGACCTGTCTCCAAACTGGAAAAGAACTTCAAACCTATCTCACAGGTGAGAAAACAGAAAGGAAAAGGAAAGAGTCTCCTCTAAAATCATACAACCGGTTGGGCTGTATCTTTCTTCCCACTCCTTCAGAAAGGCCCTTAGGATGTCTTGGTTCATTACTACAGGAAGTACCTGGCTTCCTTCCTTTTGCTCTTTTGAGAAACCGATCCCACCTGTTCTCTTCAGCCATGCAGTTCTCTCCCTGATCTCTCCAGACATGCCACTTCTCCCCTATCAACTCAACTTCTTCCAAGAAGCACCCCCAGGGCAGGCCCACCTAGCTCCACTTGCTTACCACTCTGTAAGTATTCAAATAATCTAAGTGGCTGGAAAGCCCTCAAAACTATTTAGTCTACTCTCCTACAAAATGCTGAAGTCCCTTTTTACTGTGCTCTTCTGTAGATATCAACCATGTGTAAGTCGCAGCAGAAGACACGGTTAAAAATCAACTGAAACCAATGGCCTGGGGTCAAACCCCAGCTCCACCACTTGCCAGCTTGCCCTTGGGCATGTTACTTTCAAGGGGGCTCAGCTTCCCCTTCTCTTACTAGTACAAGGCGGAAATAATGGGCTATTGTGAGGGTAAGAGAGTTTAAAACAAGGAGAGTGCTCAGGACAGTCCATGGTACCCAGTAAGTCTTACATAAGCATTTGTTGTTACTACAATTATTCAAGTTTGGCAAGAACACCACCAATGACAGGGACTTGCAGCCTGCCAAGCCTGCTACTTCCATTATGGGACAGTTCTAATATGTTTTCAAGTGTCTAAGCTCCAACTCTGTGTCAGGCACTGTCTGAAGTTCATACTCTAAGGACAGAGGAGGCATGTGTGTGTAAGCCGTGGTGCCAGGTACTCAACTTACATCATACCTTTAGTTCTTCCTAAACTCTCCATACATTAGCAACGTCCACCTTATATAAATGAGCAAACCGGGATTCAAAGAGATCAAGTATCTTTCCTAAGGGTACAAAGCTAGGACATCCAGAGCCAAGCGTTGAACTCTGGCCCTTGCACACATTCACCCTGGCTCCACGCTGCATGGCAGCTCTGGACAAAGTTTCTGCCTCTCTCCACGCAGCAGCTCCCATGCCTGTGTGGGCTTTAGGGAGCAGCTCCCGCATCCTGGCTCTAGCTGGGTATCCAAGTTATAAAACTTCTGTATACCTTGATTCACTCATCTATAAAATGGGTTGTCATGCAGAATCGATGAGTAGATAAAAGTCAAGTGCTTAGAACAGAGCCTGGCTTAGAACTGCACTCAATCAGTGTTAGTTACTCCTCACTCCTCAAAGCCCAATCTCCTTTTCCTAACTGGATAATCTTCCTTATTCCTTCACCAGTGCTGTGTGAAGTGAAATAATTCCTGCAGAGTATCTAACACCATGCTTGGCATTCAGAAAGCGCACATTAGTGTTAACTGCCATCAACGTCCCTTCCCATTCAGTGACTCACAGGCCCTGGAACTCAGTAGGTACTCAATAGTGGCAATGCAGAGCATATAAATGTATGCCAAGACATCATTTTAGATTTATCATTAGAACAGATGGAAAAGACTTACGTGAAAACAGAAGAATACTAAATTGATTGCGCAATATAATTTCAACCGCATAAAAATATTCACACAGAAAAAACAAAGAAAATATAGCTAAATGCTAACATTGGCTGTCTTTGAGACATGGGATCATGGGTAATTTCAAATTGTTTTGTATCTTCTGAATTTTTTACAATGAGTATATATTACAGTTTTACAAACAAACATATTTACACACACACATATAAAACCATGTTAATAGTTCACTCTTGAGTCCAAGTTCATCACCACACCCTCCACCCCTCCATTTACTACAGAGAGAAGCCCTGTGAATCTCGCCTACAAGTCCACATGCAAGAGTGACCATGCTGAGGACCATGGTTGCCCAGGAGAGCAAGGTGGGCTCTGAGCCAACGCAGATGCTATTTACGGTACCCTATACCAGGGCCAGGTGATAAGTGACTAGGTGACAAGGACAACAATCAACTGGATGTGCCCATCACTACTAGAGTCCCTAGACTCAGTCTGTCAGCTGAATAAACTTCTCTGAAGTGGTGGATTAACTCTGCAGCAGCCATGCAAACTAGTGATAAGATGTCTACAAAGCATTTGACGAAACTAATGAAAAGCTGATCCAAACTAATCAGGTAAGCTCTGCCTCTCCTCCACACTACCTGTGCTAACTTGGCAAGGGCCACTCTGGAACAAAGAGAAAGGAGCAGGCCCAGGGAATGCAAGACAATAGCTGAAGTGACTGAAGTGACCTCTATTAAGTACCGTCTTCTAACTTCACGTTATAGCTATATTATTCCCATGTTATAAAAGAGGTAACTGACGCTCAGAGAGTTTAAGCAACTTACCCAAAGCTAAATAGATAGTAAGTAATAGAACCAAGAGTCAGAGCAGGACTGGCAAAGACCACACTCTTTCCTTTATATCACCTGCCTCTCACCCCTTATCTGAAACAATTAGCCCAACCCACATCATAACCAGAGTGGAGAGTGTTCACAAGGATAATCTCATTAAGGTGATGTGAGATAGCACCTTGAAAAGAGATGGCAGAAAAGAAAATATAATAGTCAAGTGTATGAGATTTGGGGTCAGACATATCTGAATTTGGATCCTAACACTGCCATATTACTAGTTCTTTGAACATGTGCAGTCTCGTGTCCTCTGTCATCCCAAGGCACCCATCAATGGATGAAGATAGAGTTGTTGCGAAGATAAAGTGAGACAATGTAAAATCTTAGCACAGCAACTGGGTACGTGGAAACTGCTTAGATAATTTACACGAAAGTCCTCTGTAAACTACCAGCACTATGATGAGATTTGCTTTTCGTATGCTCCTATTGACCATTTCACTCATTCAATGAACATTCACAGCATGGCCATTAAATATCCTCATGGCAGGTGCTACACTAGGTTCTGGGGACAAAGAGATAGATAAGATGCGGCCCCTGCCCTTGATAGGGGAGTGTCTCTGACTGTAGGAAGAAACAGACGTCGGGGGCATAGGAGAAGCCCCAAAAAGCTTAGACAGATGAGAGATGAGAGGATCCTCTCAAAAATTAAGAAAATTTCTTAAAACTTTATAATACCATTACACATAGAACAGGTTCAAAAACTGTTTGCTGAATTAATCGCCTAGATCTGGGAGGCATATAACTAAAGTAAGACTCAACATCCTAGTAGCTTGAACTAAAAAGTGGACCTGCTGAGTTCCAGATCTGTAGAAAAGAATCAATTCTTTTAGCTACCAGTCTAGTCTATCAGGAATTTATAACCTGTGGGGTGGGGAGGAGACTAAACTCAAAAGCTATAATTATAGCACTATTCTTGCCTGTTTGGATGCCTTTTCATTTCTGAAAAGAGTTTTGACTGAGAGATCAACTCTGTTAAAATGAACTCTGAGCCAGGCTCCCCCATGGCTCTGGCTGAAGGATGCCTAAGGACAGAGAGACCAGGTGGCAGTGGTTTATAATGGGAAACTGAAAGTAAGGAAGTACCAACTACTGTGACTTCAACCAGTAGGGTTGTGGGTGGGTGGGGAACCTGCCAAACACAACCCAAAAGGAAGAGAAGGGGAGGAGACAAATACTTACTGAGTGCTAAGCGCTGCCACTTAAATCACCACCACCAGATAGCTAACCTCCACGGAGCACTCCTACAAACCAGGTACCTACATCTGTACTTAAATTGTCTCATTAAATCTCCACCATTATTTTCTGAATAGACAAATCATTTTAAGTACTCTGCTCAGGCATTCAGAAGTGGGTACAGCCAGGAGTCAACACTCTGCAGTAGAACTGCCCTTTAATAGGTTCACTTGTGCATCCTAAAAAACTGTGAAATGGTGCTGTATTTAATTTTAAGTAGTGTAATTTTTTTCCCTCATTTTAATGTTTTGTGGAGACATGACACACCAAAGACCCCAAACAACTACCTGGGATTTGATACTCAAAAGTTCCCAAATGGCAAGGTCAGATGTCCTAACTTCTTCTGCCCTCCCTGTCTTATTTATTTCCTATCCATGCTCCCAAGGAGCTGAACATATCAAGTCTCAATGTATTAATTAAAAGGCACTGGATTTTGTCTTAAGATCAACTTGTTTGTAGACTTTTCCAGCGTGACCCTAGAACTGTGTAAAATGCTGAACTGCAAAAGAAACCACTGCAATCACGTATACAAGGGGGCATCAAGTTGAATGACTTCTAATCACTCAGAAATTCGATGTCTTTCTAGGAGGCACACCAGTAAATTCATTCACTGCGGTTAGTCACATGTAGCAGAAATAATGCAGGATGTGCAGTCAGAATTCAATTCAATTCAGTGAACATGTCTGACTCCTACACTGAACTGTGAGCTCCTTCAGGCCTGGGTTCATGTATTATTCATGTGCCTGGCATGGTGACTGGCATATAAATGTGATATATAAACACATGATTGTTGAATAATACAAGGCCAAGCGAGGCAAGTGTTACTGTACCAGAGTGTAAGCAAGGCAATGTACGGTAGGAGGGGCATGATTAATTCTACTGGGAGGGCTCGGAAAAGCTTTCAGGAGGTGGCATCTGGACTGAGCTGTGATTGAGGGATAGACGTTGAGATGTACAGAGGACGTCTGAGAGTCAGCAGAGTGCGTTGCAAGATGGTTAGAGTATGAAGACTGAGGAAGCATCTTCTGCACTCCATGGGGCAGAGCCCCGTCTGACGCCCCTGAGTGTTGCCTGTGCCCAGCACAATGGCCGTATGTCGGAGGAGGTCAGTAATAGCTGGTCAAAGAGCTAAAGAAGGGATGAACAGCTGACAGCCAGAAGGACAGACAAGCGAACAAGCAGAGGAATCAGTGGTGGCAAAGAAAAGCTGAGTGGCTGATCCCGCCACCGCCTCCATTCTGCCCTCTGCTTTCAGAGGACATGCGACACCTGCTCACTGTCCCACCTCCCCACTACACCCGGAGCCCCACGAGGACAGGCATCATTGTGGCCCTGCTCCCCAAACCACAGTACCTGAAACACAGTAGGTACTAGATACATGTTTGTGAAAAAAAGAAAGGAAAGAAGTAAGGTGGGCGGCAAGTCATGTGACAAATTTCTCTGGATGCTGAACTAAGAAACTTAGTATAGGAAAACTATTTTAAAATGCTTAAGAAAAGTGACAAATGAACAGATATTTTTATAAGAAAAAGCAATGGTGGCAGCATCAGTGATAACACCACCTACAGGAAGAGCTACTATTTATTGAACCCCCAATAATGCCAGTACTGCATTAAGTGCTTAACATACACTACAATAACCAGAAGGCTTACGGATTACTGTCTCCACTATGAGGGGACAGATCATCATGGGAGCAAGGGATTTGGTCCAAGTCATCTAGCCAATAAGTGGCAAAGCCAGGATTCTAACACAAGTTAGTCTGATTCTGATGATTGTGAGGTGAACCATAAGTAAGTTTAAAACTGAGTATGCCCTGACCGTAGGAGCCTTCCTATAGCCTGCTTCCCCCACTGACCCAGGGCCAGCCACTACGGCCCACTCGCAGCTCCATTCTGCCTCTGTCCATGCCCGCACACGCAAGTGGGACTTGGCATGGCAACGGAAGGAAAGGCTGAAGATTGAAGAAACTGAGTCTTTTTCCCCACTTCCCAAGGCACTCCACTCTTTGACAATACCAAGAAATAGAATCCACTTTTCTCCAAGACTCATTTTTAAAATTTTTCCCTGCATTGCCATAATGGTTTTTTTTAAAAGAATTATATAAAAATAACATAATAAAAGCACCTTGGAAACAGACCAGGCCAAAAAGTTGGAAAACCCGGCAGGTTGGGTAGCCCTTACATGGCACTTCAGTCAGCTTATTACCAAACCCCTCAGGTCCTGAGAATTGCACTGTAACAGGTTTATCTTTGTCAACAGGAGCAAAAGCCAATCTTCTCCTCACTGTCAGAGCTGCCCATGGCCTCCCAAGGTGCTTCTTGCTCTCTCACCTTTCCCGGCTACCTTCCCTGCGTAATGAGCAGGGCTTACGCTGACTTTAGGTGGTCTCTAGTTTTGATTTGCTACAGCTTTAATGCAAGTACACCCTTATTCATCTGGAGAAATTATTAAATTTCACCTTTCCAGAAAAAGTCTGAGAATAAGGAGAAAGCTCAGAAGTTTACTGAAACATCTTAGGGGTAAAAAAAGAGAGAGATCAAGCCAGGAAACTTGGACAAAGGCACCTGTCTTCCTCAAGTGGGGCATGTGTTCGCTTATTTAAAGTGAGCCTTAACAATTCTGATCTTCTGTTTTCCCAGGCCCAGCAGACTAGGAAGCGAAACTCTCAGAACTGGGGCTGCAACTTACCAGGTGCTCCTTCCCCACCCTGTGCCAGCACTGCACTGGGCTCTCCAGAGACATGAACGCTCGTTCTGGAATTACTGCGTGAGAGGGACTGGGTCCTGGTAAGCATCTGGATGAGAATACTAAGCCTCAAGCAGTCCGTTAACCTGCTCAACATCAGTCACATAGCTGCTAATCAACAGAGCAGAGGGTGGAAGCCAAATCCATCAGACTCCAAAATGCACATTCTTGTCACCACACTAGCTGAAAAGAGCTGTGCTAGACGACCTACACTCACAGAAATATTAATAACTAGCAACAACTGCAACCAGGAAAGGGAAAGAAAAACTACACACGAACCAAAAGAGTGCAAGAGGCTGGGTCTGTTACACACACAACGCAAACAGCAGAGCACAAGGAGGGATGTGAACGGCCACCCGATCCATGCCCCAGCCAGCCAGGAACTAAATAATGTTCAGAGTCCCATGTCCAGAATCTTACTATTTCCAAGTATAAGGTATACTTAGAAACATGTCTAACTACACTGTTTATTTCTGTATTAAGTTCTGTGGCTTAAGAGTGACATATTCAAATAACAGGCAAATCTACTCACAAGGGACCAGCTTATTCCCCTCTGATAGCAGATAACCAAGATATTTACAGCTAAGAAATAACACAGAGGAAATTCACAGTGAAAAGACCCTTCTGTAGCTACAGCATTATGGAAGGGTGAATAACTCAGTTATTCAGATTTAACAAATTTAACAGATTTAATGCTGTTTTTGTGCCTTTCTGTTTCTATTTCTTCCCTTCATTGCTGTAATACAGAATGGAATGTCTAAAGGGGCTTTGCAGAATCCTATGCAATAATATGCAGTCAGGAATTAACAAGGGAAACGTAAATCAATATTGTAGCATATGTCACAAATTTTTCACTCTGTGAAATTTAGTTTCAGAAATAATAGTTACTACTCTAATGCTAGAGTTTAGTGCTATCAAGTGAAATTGGTTATTTTACATTGATAATAACATAGAAATTGTTACTGCTATGGACCTTCAACATTTAAGAAGCCATTAATATTTGCTTCCATTTGCAGAGACACTGTGCTACGACATTCATGAGAGAAGCGAGCAATAAAAAGAATCTCACCTCAAAACATTCATGAATTCTTAATTATACCAATGTGGAGTCATCATTTTTGGCTAAAATATTAAACTATTAATAAAAGAATGAATAAATAAAGGCGTATGTGTGTGTATTTATGTATATATCTATGTGTATATTTGTATTTGTATACACATTCACATACTGACATATAGCTTAGAACATTTGTAGAAAAGCTAATATAGTAAATTTTTCTTAATTTGAGCTTTATTACAATGAAATCCGTAATTATTTAAGCAAAGGCAGTTTACATCTTTCACAACCTGCAAATAATGCGAGTGAATTGTAATCAGAAGGATTACATGACTTCGCCAGATAATCCTTGCGTGGAAATGAGGCAGATTATAAATGCTCATCTCCGTGTCAGGAACTTGTGAACACAGGGACATGCTCGCCCCATAAAATCCCAAATGACAATCTAGGATCCTGAAAGGCCCACAAAGGTATGTCTGACCCTTAATATTAATATCACTGATCCTTATGATACACTTAAAATGGAAGCGTTATTCTTAAAGCAAACATGCTCGATATTGTCGCAAGACCTCTCTATGTCCTGCATTAACATTTCACCCTTGTGACCACCCTATGCAGTTGGCACTAGTGTTAATACTTATTGAGCACCTACTATGTGTCGAGCACCGTTCTTAGTTCTTAGACACTAAGGATGTAGCAGTGAAATAAATAGACCACCACCAACTGCCCAAAAAGACCTCTAAGGACTGTTGTGATTATTTCATGAGAAAAAGGATGTGAAGAGCCACTCACCTCACACATGGAGAGCACTAAAAGTAAAAGCTATTATCACCATTGAGATACAAAATAACTTTAATAGCTGTACAAAGAAAATAATATGAGAGCCCAAAGAAGGGAGCATTTAATCCCATGTGCCAGAGTTTCACAGACATTTAAGAGACCATTAAAGAAGCTAAACCAATGGTTTATAAATAAAGATAATGCTGAAGTAGAAATAGATTGTACTGAATATCCACAACTGAATCTTATATTGCTCCCCCACATCCAACATATAAGTCTTGCTATGTTCTCAACTGAAAATATTTTCCCATCTTCTCAGAGAGAGCAGGTCATCTATTAATACTGACGGCTTTTTGGAACTGTAGAACAAAAGTGACGGGAACTATTATTCCCTTTGTATATTTTAGAAACAGATGGTTTGTTTTCATTAATTTAATTCCACATGTAAATGTACTGCAGCTTGAGACAAAAATAAAAAAAGAACAATAGCTTTAATTTTTCACTCTTAACCATGTTGTTTTGGAAATGACTATACCATGCTGTATATTACATGTTTGTCGTGACTCCAGAGCTGAGAATCGGGAGAATCTACTCTTGCTCCAGGTCCTCATGAACCTGCTGTGTGATCTGAGATGGGTCATTAACCTCCTCTGCTTTTACTCTCCCTTGCCAAAAAGTTCAGGGCAGCGATATTTGCCCTACACATCCTTGGACTGACTAGAGCAGCACTGATTAGAGACAAGAGCAGAAAATGACACAATAACGCAAGGAAAGGCTGGGCACAGGCGAGGCATAATAGCAAACCAAATGTGAGGGGTGGGAGAGAAGCTGACCGTGTTGATGGCATCAGTACAGGCCACTGCTGAAACTCCTCCCTTCGGATACTGTCCGGTTTCTGCCTCATTGCTAATAAAAACTTACCGGGGCTGACCAGGTAAATGGAAAAGAGCAGTTGCTTCTGGGGGTGTGGCAGAGATTGGCTCGGAAGGAACATGAGGGAATTTTCTGGGGTGATGGAAATGTTTCATACTATATCTTGATAAGGGTTTGGTTAGACAGGTATACATACATGTCAAAACTCATCAAATGGTACACTTGAGATTTGTGCGTTTCACTGCACATATATTTTACAAAAAAATTGAACTCTTATTGATGATATGCATGCTTTAAACTGCATTAAAAAATAAGATGGATTAATGGATGGATAGGAGCCTGGACAGATGTGTAATAAAGCAAATAGAGCAAAATGTTAATTGCAGAGCTTAGATGGTAGGTATACAAGTGCTTGCTATTAATACAAAATTCTTTCAACTCTTCTGATGTTTGAATGTTTTCATAATAAAAGATTGGGAGGGTGGGGATGGCAGATACGAAGAATAAGTTCCAGAAGAGTTCAAAGGCATGAGGAACACCAAAGGCTGCGGTCGCCTAGAAAGGCAGGCAGGCCACATGCTGGACCTTGAGACAGGCGGCCCTCCGCTGACTAAGCAGCAGCTAAAGGCCCTTCCAAGGAGGAGGACAAGTCTGAGCAGAGGCAGAGGCAGAGGCAGTGATGTGACTGAGGGGGTGTGGAGAGGTGAGTCCCTAAAGACGAGCTCGTGAGAAATCAAAAAGTGGTTCTCACACATTTGTTTCTTTTATCCACTCAGCCAACAAGTGAGACAGGTGTACTCTTATCAGCCTCATTCTGTAAATATGAAAATGTCTTTGCATCAACCACCCCTCAGCACTGAGCACCCACTATACTATGTGCCAGGCTCTGGAAGTAAAAGAGAAGACCCAGTCACTATCTTTGAGAGACTCGTACCCTGATTGGGGAAAGAGGCCAATAAGTAAGCACTCACAATACCTAGTAACACGGGCTATTGTCGTGGAATTAGGGCACTCTGAGACAAGCAAGGGGACCCAGTAGCCCAGTCTTAGCAAGGCTTTCCAGAAGTGTGACAACTAAGCAGGAACCCAAAGGATAAGTTACTTAAAGTTGAGGAGGCAAAGGCGAGAGGAGCAGAAATCAGCAAGCTGTGCCCTAGGAGAGGACACGTGCATCCCACAGTTTCACGCAGACGGCATGGATGTCCAGGAAACTGAAATGAGTTCCCAGTGACCAATGCAACTATAGTTTAAGAGGAAAAGTGGCAAAAGAGGAAGCCAAAGCACTCGGCAGAGGCTCGGTCATACAGGACCTTGGGCACCAGCGACAAAAGGGAGTCATTCAAGGATTTCCAAGGGGGAGAAACAGGTGGGGATTTGTGCTTCAGAAAGAACAAGAAGTTTTGTGATGAATAATAGGCACATCATTACCATTTGGGTTTATTTGAGAGAAGGAAAAAATATTTTCCAGTTGCTAAGCTGTGAAGGCAAGATAAATTACAGGAGATGTGAAAAAAGTTTGCCATACAGACTGTAATTTTCTGTCATTCAATATTAGCTTGCTTGTTCAAATATCAACCAAATTCTATAACCAATTAATTAAATTCAGAGTACCAGATAAAGGTTTTTGTTTTTTTTTTTTTTAATGCCAGAGAGGCATTTTCTACCTAGTTCAAACGTATTTGGTCCCAAAAATAGGAGGAGAAAAGAGGAAAGCATGAAATTAAAGTTAGTATCATTAAATTTCCCAAAGACTGAGAGTATACAAAGTTTTAAAATAAGACACAAAAAGTAACATTTTTAAAAGAAAAAAATGATTAGGTGAACCATATTAAGAACTTCTGTTCATCCAAAGATACCACTAAGAGGGTAAAGGCAAACAAACCATAGAGTGGGAGAAGACAGTCACACCACATACTTCCAACAAAGAATTCATACCCAGAATATATATAAAGAAGTCCTACAAGTCAGGAGGGAAGGCAATAGGGAGAGAAAGACAGCAACAGAGAATGAGAGAGAGAAAAGACACACAATGGAAAAGGAAAAAGAAAGGCAAAGGACTTGTACAAAAGAAGATATCCAAGTGGCCAAAAACACATGCAAGGTGCTAAACTTCACTGGTCATCAGAGAAATGCAAATTGAAACGCAATGCTACACCACTACACTCCTCCCTCACCACCAGAATGGAGAACATGATTGCAAATATCAAGTAAAAATAGGTGAAATGAATCTATGTCACTAGAAGTTAAACGGTGGTAGCCCTAGGCAGAGAAGTGGGTAGATACTTGATGTACACAATTTTAATCCTCATGACAACTCTGCAAAATGGTGGTGTCTATAGCAACAGCAATAGTTGTAGTGGCGATGGTGGCAGTGGAGGAGATGGTGGAGGTGGCAGTGATAGTGATGGTAGTGATAGAGGTGGTAGAGGTAGCAGTGATGGTGGTGACAATGGTGGTGGTGAAGGTGAGAAGAGTGGTGATGGTGGTGGTGGTGGTGATGGGA
Organism: Avahi laniger; assembly: GCA_963575035.1. NCBI lineage: Eukaryota > Metazoa > Chordata > Mammalia > Primates > Indriidae > Avahi > Avahi laniger. Next base: position 42,754 of record CAUYSK010010399.1, on the reverse strand, counting down.
TGGTGGGACGGTGGTGATGGTGGTGGTGGTGGTGGGGTGATGGGATGGTGGGACGGTGGTGATGGTGGTGGTGGTGGTGGTGGGGTGATGGGATGGTGGGACGGTGGTGATGGTGGTGGTGGGGTGATGGGATGGTGGGACGGTGGTGATGGTGGTGGTGGTGGTGGTGGTGGTCATGGTGATAGTATGATGATAGTGATGATCGCGGTGATGATGGTGGTGGCAGTAGTGGCAACAGTAGTAGTAACAGCAGCTAAAAAATCTGAGTATTTATTATACACCAAGAACTGTTCCAAGCACTTTACATATATTATCTTATTTAATTCACAGAATAACCCTATGATAAAGGTACTGTTAAATATTATTAGCATTATTTTACAGAATAGGAATATGGCAGGAGAGGTTAAATTACTTGCCCAAGAGAATACACAGCTAGGAAGTGACAGCAGGGATTTGAACAGACGCAGCATTTCCCAAAGTGGAAAAGGAAGCGTGATAAATAGGGTCACTGTGAAATGGGCTGACAGCACGAGACAGAAGTGCCCTCCTCAGAAGCCCGGGTCCTCTGAACTCAAGACCCCAGTTCTGTAGGCTGGGCCTCTCCTCTGAGATCTGAGTTTCCACTCCTGGGTACTTTCTCTGGGCCGTCCTCATTTCAGCCTCTTTCCATGTTCTCCTAGCCTCCGGGCAGTGGCTTCTTCCTCTCCTTGCTACCTCCATGCTACCTTAGAGTTATCTTTTTACCCTTCAATCATCCAAATACTTTGTATCTAGCGGGCAGTTGTTCACATTCCTTCTTTCTATCCCATCATCTGGTGTGACTTGTCCTCTGCCTAGCCCCAGATGACATGAGGAGGGGCCTAGCACTTGGCAGTTGCAACTGGCTGTGACTGAGCTGTATTTCCACCAGTCTCCTTGGCCCAGAGCAGACCTCCCTGGGTTTTTATTGCTCGAAAGGTGGGTGAGACTCACAGTGAAGCTGTTCACACACCTGTGAGCTCCATCAGCTCCTTCCCTTGCCCATCCCTTGCTTCACCTCTCCTGGCCAAGGGCCTGGCACAGAAAGGGAACCCCACAGCACCCCCACTGCTCTGGGGCTTGCCCAGGCCCCTTCACGTGCTCCCACCATTTGGGTACTCTGGGGTACTGTGTTGCCCACTCTTGGGGAAAACCTTTTCCTGACAATGTCCTACAAGAGTGCAGCTTCTACTCTCCTCCTCCCTCGCTCTGACCTATCTGCCACAACTCTGGCAGCCATACTTCAGTGTTTGGGATAGAAATAATTTCCTTGCTTCACAGGGACTGGTTTTATTTTTATTAACCTTCATACTTTGTAATTTGGGGGAGATTTCAGGAGAAAGAGTAGAACAAAAATGCTACTCTTTCGCCATCTTTGACCAGAAACCACACTATGCTAACAACTGCCAGTGGGTCCTGCACATGGCCACCGCCCTGCAAGCTCCTTGGGCCTGAAATGAAGCCCTAGCTGAGTGCAAGAACCACTCCTAGGGGGCAGGGTAAAGAGAGGAACCCATCTGACTTTCATTTTTAATAATTATTTAGCATAAACAATTTGCCACTTATGGCCTCACTAATAAGAAATATTATATATATGTATACGTATGTGTGTATGTGCATACATATTGGTTCCATATTGTGTGATCAGCACTGAAAGGAAAAAGGGAAGAAAACATCATAAAGAAGGGAAGGATTCAAGACCAGAAAAAATAAAATTAACGTGTCCTGTCAACCTACAGCTGACTTCCTATTCCGTCCCCACTACCTATCTGGGCACACCCAACCCTCCTCTGCCCCCAGCGAGATCAAGAGCAGATAAGGTCTTCTCCGCAGCAGCTGCTCAGTTGCTCCAACTCCACAACGCCCTACGCAGGTCACTACAACAATAAGTCTCAATTACTCCCCAGTGCAAGGATCCTTCCAGGGGAGATGCAGACAGGGAGAACAGGCTAGAGAATGTGGATATGGAGATACATGCTTTACTTCCCCCACACACAGATTGCCATCAATATCAGTGGGAGAAATGTGAGAATACAAGATACCCTGAAATTCTCCAGAGTGGTAGAAGTTCAAATTAACCCTTTCTTATACACTCCAAACTCGTCTTCTCATGACATAATTCTTTGCATGAAATTCTCCCAAAGTTATCCCTGGACCTTCCCTCAAGCCAGAACTAACCAGATGGACTGTGTCTCTACCTCTAATTAACTTAGTTTTTCCTATTATAATGTTATTAGCATGAGGAGGGAGCCGTCCGCCAGGGAGTAACAACATCCTTTACTAGAAACTTAACCAGAACCAGTCAAACTCCCACTGTATGCCTGGTTCACCTCACTCTTATGTCAAAAGCATGTAAAATGCCCCAAAGTTTTGCCAGCTTGCTTTCCCTCTTTTTCATTGTCTGGTCTCACTGGTCTGCATAATTTCTCTAACTTTATTAAATTACTTGGTTTTATTTCCATGTATTACTCTAGATACCTTTCCCTCCTCCTACATAATATATTCTTTACTCACTCTAACACACTTGGTATTCTACTATTCTGCCATACACTAGCTCATTTCACTCTTATGACAACTGTATGTGGTAAGTACTACCTCCCCTAATCACCCATGAGGAAATCGAGGCACATAACAACACCTTCCAAGGACAAACAGTAAGTGGTCAAAATTTCAACACATGTCTTAGGACCCCAAGCTACGTGCCTTAGCACTGGAAAACACATGGCCAGCCCTGAAGAGGGAGCTCTGAGTGTTGAGTCTGCTGAGAAGCCTAGGCTGGACGCATTTCAGGGTGGGTCCCAAACAGAATGTTTCAGAGCCTGCTAATGTTTCTCTCCCATTCTTTCATTCAAGAAGTAGTTTTGCTGAGGATCTGATCAATGTTCAGACCCAGGAAAGAGCACAGGGGATACTACAGTACGTGCTTTGTCGAGTTATCTTTTGTGTGTTCTTTGTGAATAACTGGTTTGCCACTGTCATGATGGCACCAAATTAAAAGTGGAAGAAGCTTTTAGATTTTCTGAACACTGGCTATTTAAAGTATCTCTTCTGCAAGTAAACGACACAAACATTCCTAGGGTCAAAACTGCTTAAAATACCTACCTTTAGTGGTGAGGATTTTTGAGGTGACTTCCAGTTTCTCCAATGGTTCCATTCCAATATTTTCCAACTGAACGATAAGTTGCTGAGTCTCTCCATTGTAAAGTTGGACAGATACATTAGTAGATATTTCATCACCAGAAGAGGGTTGCAATGAATGTGCAGATCTAAAATAACAGTAATATAATAATAATAAATCTAAAGAAGAGAGAAGAAACCAATGGTGTTTTAGAATTATTCAATCAGATAAAAGGATCACCACACTTACACATCGCACAACAGGGGCTAGGAAAGCTTGGCTTTAAACGTGGAATTCAGTGCTGAGCTATCAAGAACAGTGAATTGCCATGTGCCGAGTGCTTCCCACATGCAGCCACATCTGGGTCTTTGCATGTTAGAAACACGATCACCTTCACTCAACCTTAGTCTCTCATGTGTATTGTGAAGCATGGAAATACTTAATTACTGAATTATGGAGGGGAAAAATTAAACAATGAATTAATTCAAATGAATCATCAGAGTGCTGTTCTCTAAAAATCTAAAAAATGTCAGAATTGCCTTGGGAAAATCCATAGATTTAAGAGGAAAACTTATATGAAACTCTCTAACTGATAACACAAGAACTAAGGTCAAAGAGAAATGAAAAATACATACAACAGACTCTACCCCAGAGGTCAAAACTATGAGCAATGCCCGCCAACACCAAGCCAGACACGGGGCAGCTCAGCCACGCCCTGGGGTCAGACCGTGTCCGTGGGGCTCCATCCACATGCCAGGCAGTGGAGGTCCTGTACTGGGGGACAGGCCAAGCAGCCAACCCTCCATGGAAGTGCAGCCCCGACGCTGAGGCCCTCCTCTGAGGCTCCTGCACTACAGTTCTCGGTCTATCAGCTCTCCCTGAGGTCTACTGACTCCCGCTGATTGCACAAAGACAACTATCCTGGTTGTCTCCAACTCAACCCACAGGCAGCAAACAGACTTCCAGGCAAGGTCACTGGTGACCACAGGGAAAGGGCTTTTCTTAGCACAGCGGGGACAAAAGTCAGCAGAGAACGAAAAGAGGTGTGTGTGGTAGATGTGGTTAAAATGTACACACAAATCTCAAGCGAAGTCTAGCCACAAAAGGAAGGGGGAGCTAGAAGACGTCATCTGAGAGGAAGGTCAACACATTTTCCTGGGACCAGAAAGGTATACTGAGCATCCCACTGTCTTCTCCCCAAACTAGAAGGATTTCCACAGACAGCCACATTAGACTAACCTACATGAGCCAATTCTGTGCTTCACTGAACCAGAAATGGGTTACGAAACCCACTAAGCAGACTCCAGGCCATGCCACCCCAGCCAATACCCAGCAGCCTTTCCAACGACCAGCTCCTTCCAGCTGTGACCCTGGCCGCAGCACCAAGGATCAGACTCAGGGCCAAGAGCTGTTTCTCAAGTAATAGGAAAGGTTTGTGTTCCCACACTATTTGGTTCAAAGGACAGAAAAGAATGTTCCAGACAGTGATGGTCTCACACTTATGCTAGCCAAAGAAAGAAACGATGCTTAAAACAAGTCAGTCTTATCGAGCCAGTCACACTTCCTGGGGGCTTCTGGTTCCAGACTCTGATAGAGGAACATTTATATCGAAACCAAATTTTCATAAAATAATAGTATAATGAATTAAGGTGAATTCCTTTGCATTTAAGTATCTTTAATGTTGTTCATGAGTCAAGAAATAAACTTCCCCTTGTCAAAGAAGGAAAACTGACTCATGCCCTCACCATAAATTACTTCTTCCCATCTTTGAATAGGCCATCCTTCTCAAGCAAAAGCTGTTTGTAGTCAATGTGGATTTGCAGAGAAGGCACCAGGAAAAAAATAAAATACATCCAAGACTAATTACTTTGTGTCTCAAACCACAGGGTGCCAAGGCCCTCTGGAACTGTGGAGAAAGAAAGGAGGAGGAAAGTCCTCGGAGTGGAGGAACCATTCAGCCACAGGGCCCCACCCTGACACAGGCAGCTGACTGTCCCACAGTACAGCGTCCCAGCTGCTGTGGGCACCCCTCCCCACCCCTGCACTGAACTAAAAGCTTTTTCAAGGTAGGGACAATATTTTTATTTCTGCACTACCATCTCTGACCTAGCCAGATACCTGGCACATAATAGGTACTCACTAAATAGGTACTGAACAAATTAATAAGCATCTCAAATTTGAACCACCTGTACAACACAGAAAAACATCCTGGCAGTAACTAACACAGGCCCAGGGCAGAGTGACCCACTGCATACTTAATGGCTGCCTCCTAGGAGCCTTGCCCTGTGTAGCATGTCTCAACACAGGCAGCCAGGCCACAGAGAAGGCAGGACAACGCATCTCCACAGGAGACACCATCAGGCCACCTGCCCCTGACTACCGCCCTCCCTGCACACCCTCCGCCCTGCCTTCCCCTTGTCCCCCGTCACAGCTGGCTGTCTGCAGGCCTTAGCTTCTTGCACATTTCCTCTGCAGAGCCCTTTCTAGAGAAAGTGCCTGCCAAGCAGGAATTGCCATCTCATCCTGCTTTGAAAAGTAATCTGCCTTCTGTCTCCATAGATGGGCCTTTTCTGGACATGTCATCTTACCCTGCTTTGTTTTTTGTCATACCATTTAATTCTACTTCATAATGGTCCATCCTTGTTTGTTGAGTTGACTGGCTGTTCCCTCCTCTTTGCATGTTTTTCTTGCTTGATTATCCAGCCAATGTTTGTGAATCTCAAAAGGCCCCATTTGAGTAACACATTCTCTAGGAAGCCTTCCTGAACCCCAAAAGAGAGAGTCAACCTCTCCCTTCCTGTTTTCATATTACAGGAGCAGTGAGCAAATTTAGTTAGACTACAGTTACTCCACCCCCCCTCCAGACTATGAGCTCATATAAGGGATGAGGCCTCAGTCAAGGGCACTTTTTATTAATTGCTAGTCCTAGAGCACAAGGCATGTGCTCTAAAGCATGTGGTAGGTGTCGATGTTTGGGAGTGAATTTGATGAATCAGTGACAGGGATGCTTATATTAGATTAATTACAATCAAAACTCAAAGAATAGTCACTTTTTATTTCAGAAAAATCACCTTAGAAAATACATATATTACATATAATTTTTTTAAATAAGAAATAAAAAACAAACATTTTAACTCTAAACCAGTTCCATGACACTAGGCCCTCCCTCCCACAGCACCTGGTCTCTCGTGGCGGAATAAACCCCAGCAGGGCTGTGCTAGGATCCACGCTCCTCCGAGCTGTGGGGAAGCCAGCCCCGGCACAGGTCTTCTCATGGGAGGAAAAAGACACCAGGGAGGATAAGTGCAGCACTCACCAAAGCACATTCACAAGACGATAAAAAATGGGGAAGGACAGACATTATCTCTGGAACCTATTCTAGAAGCAGGAGGAAAATGAGGGAGGAAAAGCACGCTACCTGAATAGCTGTTTTATTCACCACCTTGGGGAGATGACCTTCAAGATGGTTACTAGCAGGACAAATGACAAAGTTGCCTTTTCCCAAAATATTTTCCCTTTTTGGTAATAGCCCTTCCACTTAGTGCCTTTTCCCTTCAGCCAGCCCCACCCTCTCACGGGACTGCTGACGGAGGGGTGCTGAGTGTGGAGCCGGCGCGCCACCCCCTCCTTTACTGGATCTCCATCGCACACCTCCAGCTTTCGTCCAGGTGGTTGGTGCTCTGTTCAAGCCCGTGAGCATGTGCCTTAAAACCACGTGCCAAGGCCAGTGTCCTGCATAGCCTAACACCCACCAGGTGCCACAGTACTATAGAAAGCAGTGGTGGGTTTGGCAGGCAAAGCCTGCGCTGGGAGTCTGCAAATTTGGCTGTTCAAGCCAATGTGCTCAGAGGCGTCCCTGCCCAGGGAGCTCTGGTTTCTTCACGCCCATAACAAAGACAAGAAAGAATCTCCTCCTCAGGCTGCTGTGGCCTCAGCTGAAATCATGCATCTATCCTACACTGAAGCCAAACCAAAATTCATTTTTCTAAACAGCTTACTTGAGGTATATACAATTTACATACCACAAAATTCACCCATTTTAAGCACATAATTCAATTATTTTTTAATAAAATTACGAAGCCACACAACCATCACTGATGGCAGTTTTAAAACATTTCCAGCACTCCAAAGAGATGCCTCAGGTGCACTTGCAATCAATCCCTGCTCTCACTTCTAGCCCTAGGCCACCGCTGAGCTGCATTCTGTCTCTGTGGACCTGCCGTTTCTGCACACTTCACATCTAAAGAATCACCTGCTACATGGCCTTTTGTATCTGGCTTCTTTCACTTAGCAAAATGTTTCCTAGGTTCATCTGGAGCATGTATCCGTTCACGCCTTTTGATTGCTGAGTAGTATTCCATCGTATGGATGTACCACATTTAGTTTATCCAGTCATCAGCTGATGGACATTTGGGCCCTTTCTACTTTTTCATTCTGAATGATGCTGCTACGGGCATTCATGTGCATGTTGTGTCAACATATGTTTTCATTTGTCTTGACTAGATACTTAGGAGTGGAATTGCTGGGTCAAATGGTAAATTTATGTTTGGCTTTTTAAGAAACTGCCAAAGAGTCTTGGAAACGGATGTACCATTTTACATTCCCTTGAGCAGCGCATGAGGGTTCCAGTTTCTCCACTGCCTTGCAACCCTGCTACTGTCTGCCTTTTGATTACAAGCCACCACCGGAGGTATGAACCAGAATCTCAAGCGGTACCAGTTCTGCAAAGACTAGTGATGTTGAACATTCTTCCAGACAGCTTATTAGCTATTTGAATATCTTTTGTGGTGAAACAGCTATTCAAATCTGGCAATTTTTTAACTAGGTTGTTTGTCTTCTTAAGTTTTAAGAGTTCTTTATATGAACACCGGCTATTTATCAGATATATGACGCACAAATATTTTCTTGCAGTCTGTGACTTCTCTTTCATTTTCTTAATGGTGTCTTTGGAAACATAGAAGTTTTTAATTTTGATGAAGTCCAATTTATCAACATCTTATTTTATGGATTCTGGTTTTGGTGTCGCATCAAAGAATTCTTTGTCTGAGCCAAGGTCATGAAAACTGTCTCCCATTTTATTCTAAAAGTGTTACATTTCTAGCTCTTACACTCAGGTCTACGACCCCTTTTGAGTAAATGTTTTCTGCGTTTCACTTTATTCCCAAGCCATGCCATTTTCTCCCCGCTCCTTCCCTCATCAGAAAATTGCTCCTGCCTGCCTGCCCCGCACAGCTCATTCCTCCTCCCACTTCTTGTGCTTCACTCTTGATTCGCATCCGGAAGAAACCTTCTCCAAGCTCCCTGTGACCTTCCCCAGCACATGGGACCTCCCCATCAACAGTGCACTGTGATTATTTGGCTACTTGTCAGTCTCTCCCACTTGACAGAACTCCCTGTGAGGACAGAGGACTACTGTGGTCACAGTTACAGTCCTGGCACCTTGTACAGGGCCTGGCAAATGAAAAGGATCCATTAAACAAATGAACGCGCTTTAAAAACATTTCAGAAAATCTCAAGATACATTTTACAAAAATGGCCAAAAGGATATCCATTAAGTATTATCCATAAAAGCCAAAATTGAAAATATCCCAAATTCCAATAGCAAGGAAATTAATGGGTATGCAGTTTTGAGATATATTTATGATGTACTTTTTTCTTTTTGAGACAGAGCCTCACTCTGTCATCCTGCATAGAGTGCAGTGACATCATCGTAGCTCGCTGCAACCTCAAACTCCTGGGCTCAAGCGATCCTCCTGTCTGAGCCTCTCAAGTAGCTGGGACTACAGGCACTGTGCCCAGCTATGATGTACTTTTTTTGAGACATTTAAAATTGAATTTTTTCAAGAATTTGTAAGAGCGTGAAGAAAAACTTATGTGGTTATACAAAAAGTAATCTATGATACCATATAAGGTGTAGTATACTCTCAACTATTCAAATTGGTATTTTAAAAACAGGATGGGGGCCAGGCACAGTGGCTCATGCCTGTAATCCTAGCACTCTGGGAGGCCAAAGTGGGAGGATCACTTGAGCTCAGGAGTTCAAGACCAGACTGAGCAAGAGCAAGACCCCGTATCTATTAAAAAATAGAAAAAATCAGCTGGGTAACTAAAAATAGAAAAAATTAGCCAGGTGTGGTGGTACACGCCTGTAGTCCCAGCTACTCGGGAGGCTGAGGCAGGAGGATCACTTGAGCCCGGGAATTGGAGGTTGCTGTGAGCTAGGCTGATGCCACGGCACTCACTGGGGCAACAGAGTGAGACTCTGTCTCAAAAAAAAGAAAAAAGAAAAAGGAAAAAAACAAATTAATTAATTAATTAAATAAAATAAAAATAGGATTGGCCGGGGGTGTGGTGGCTCATTCCTGTAATCTAGCACTTTGGGAGGATGAAGCAGGAGGATCACTGGAGGCTAGGAGTTTGAGACCAGCCTGGACAACACAGTGAGACCCTGTCTCTATAAAAAAAAAATTTTAATTAGCTGGGTGTAGTGACATACACCTGTAGTCCCAGCTACTTCAGAGGCTGAGGAAGGAGGATCACTTGAGGCCAAGAGTTTGAGGCTGCAGTGAGCTATGATGACCCCACGGCACTCCAGCCTGGGCAACAGAGCAAGACCCTGTCTCTAAAAGAAAAAAAAAATAGGATGGATAATAGGAAGGAGATATCACAAAGCATTTATAGTAATTGCTTCTGAGATACTGAGAATTATTTCCCTTTCTTCTTCATGCTTTTCTATAATCTAAAAAACAAAAACAAAAAGAGCAAATCCCTTTTTAAAAATAAGAGTTTTTCTTGAATTCCCTATATTTTTTAAGAAATTTCTTAAATTCCCTAATTTTATATTTTTTAAAAAATTATGATTCCATAGGCTAATTTCACATTTTGTTCTGATCTTGGTAAGAAAGATTTCAACTTTGTTCCAATTCACTTTAAGCAAAACACATTGACTACTGGTTATCTTAAAGATATCCTCCACCCATATTCTGGTCATAAGAATTACAGATTAACTCAGCTTTTTTGTGCCATTAAAACAATGTATAACTAAAAAACACTCATAAGAGCCATTTCCTGTCAATCATTAGACACCTGTGCTCCTTATATACAATACCTGGGCAGAGAAGTACTGATCTGTAGTCTTGGCAAAGCAGGAATGACTTCGACTGTGGAGCCACTGGTTTTTATTCCTGGGAGGTTGTCCAGCAAACAGTCACTGAAAACACCAAAGACTGTGGTATGGTAACCTGGAACACAGAACGAAAACCTTTACACCACCTGGCAAGGCTTGGCATCTCACGCCCACAGCCAAAATAGTGAAAACAGGACAGAGTTTCTCTTCCAAAGACCTGAGTTCAGATGATGGCCGGTCACCTGCTAGCTTTCAACCACAGCTCCCGCCCTCAACCTCAAAGACCCTCAATGTCTTCGTGTATAAAGGAGATGATACTGGTACCTATATTCTTATTTTGTAAGGCTGACTGGTCCAAATAAAAGAGTTTATGTGGAAGTACTTATAAACTACACATGTCTATATAACTTAATAACCAATATCCCATCCCTTCACTATTAATAATTTGCTTTTCAGATTTATCCATCTCTAAAATGAGAATGATAGTTAATATTCCTTTCCAGGATATAATGTGACTTAATGAGTATTTGAAAAATGCTTCAAAACCTTCTGTTGAGAGATGGAAGTTCAAGAGCCAATTATTGTGATTATAGCTGCTACGTGATATGGCAAATCTGTAGTATGTATACGAGTACTATAATTTAAGATTAACAAATTTTCCATGCAAAAAAAAAAAAGTCCATTGGTTAGATAAGCACTTGAAATTGTTTAAGCAAAGCTTTAAAATGGCTCTTGAAATTTCAAGAGATAATTATTATAAACAACATTCACAGTGCAGCAAAATTAAACAATACCTAACGGCTAGATGCCTAGGGTGACAACTTTTCTGCATTGGTATGAAACTGTTACACTCTAAACAGAGAAGCAAGCCATTCTCAAGGGCAAATCAGGCCCTTAGATATCCCCATCGGCCTTCCCCTTCTTCTGCCAGCTTCAAGCTGCTCTTTCAGCATAATTCCAGTTCATAGCGCCCACATTCCCTCCTTTCTCAAGTATGTTTCTTGAAATATTTCTTTACCTGGCAAACATTTTCCTCTCCAGAAACCCACACCTGTCTGGCACTAATGTCCCTCATACCTTTCTTTTCTATAAAACCTGGTATGATGTGGTTTTGTCTCCTAAGCATCCATTATTTTACAATTCTTAACTAAAATCAGTCATTTTCCTTTTCTCACTCTTTACTTAAAATAACTGCCACATAAACCCAAAAGTCTGATGACAAATATTCAGCACATTATTATGTCTAATAATACAAGGTCAGCCCTTTGGCTTCATATATAAGGCATGCCAAAAATGAACACTCGCTAGTCTGAGCCAAAGAAAAATAACAAAAAAATGTGTTACTTAGGCGCCGACGACTCATCTAGGAACATATTAGGTATCGGTTATGTGTCATTCTGAATCCTCATTATTTCCTCTCAAATCTGTCTCCCTTGTGCCATTCCCCAGCCATGGCTCTGGTCCTACTTTGTCATTTTCTACCTGGATCATTGCCAGAGATTGATAATTGGTCTCCCTGCCTCCAGTCCTTCCCATCTCCAGCCCAGACTTGAGCAGGCTGCCAGATCCTAAGGGATTGCTCTGAACTGTCCATCTGACCACATCGCTACTCAAATAAGGTGGCGGCTCCCCGCTGTCCTCAGGAGAAAGCCAACATCCTCTAGCATGATTTACAGGCCCTACAGGTCTGCCCTCTGCCCACCTTCCAGCCTCGGCACTGCCACCCCTGCCTGGGACCACCTACTCTGACCACCCCCAGTCCCCCAAATACACTATGTTCTTTCTGAGTGCCAGGTCTTTGAAGAAGTAGTTCTTTCTGCCTGGAACTTCTTTTCTACCCGCTGTTGACTATCCGTCCTCCCCTACTGCCCACCCCCGACACATGTGAATATTTCCAAGTTGATCTTTAAAACTCTGGGTCACTTACTAGAGAGGCTTTTGCCGACCCACTCTCCCTCTAGGTACGTACCCAGAATGGTGCACTCACCTCCATCTTGGGCTTGCCGAACACACCCTAACCTAATTAAGGCTTCCTCATCCACCTAATAGGGAGCACCCTTTCCCAGTGAATGTTTGTTCTTCTAGCCAACAAATACATACTGAAGACCTACTATGTGCAAGGCTCCACATTAGGCACTGGGCTGCAACTGAGTGAGACAGACAAGCCAGCAAGGAATCCATCACACAGGACACGGAGCAGGAGCCTATGGGGGCCTAAGTCAGCAAGCACACTGAAGTCTCCAGGAGGAGAGGAAGCCTAGCCAAGGACTGAAAGCAGCACAGGAGTCAGGGCTGGAAGCACCCTGACAGCACAGGCAGAGGCTCGGAGAGCTCGGAGTGCTCCAGAACTAGGAGGAGTCTCCTGAGATGGAGTGTGATTTAGGGGAGGAGGCTGTGGAGGGCAGCTTCAAAAGCCACATTCGAAAAGCCACGCTGGGGCCTTCAGCTTGAAGAACAAGGGTCCCTCCAAGGCTTGCAGTCAAGAGACAACAAAGCAGATTTGTACCAGAAAAATCACCTGGCTGCAGATGGGAGACAGGTTTATTAGCAAGCAGGACTATAGACAGAAATACCTGTTCTAATGCCTTTGTGACAATCCCATAAGAAAGAGTCACGGTCTGCAAGAAAGGAAGTTGCCGAGGAGGTGGAGAGAAGTGGCCATTCTCAGGAAGTTCCCATGAGGAGTCGACGGGGGGGCAGGGGAGTGTGTGACAGACAGGGAGGGGTTGAAGGCGACTCCCAGGAAGCTGGTTAGGGCAACTGGCTAATGGAGATGCCTGTGTTGAGACAGTCCTGGGGGGACAGGGAGCTCTGGGGAGGAGAAGCTGGCGTTCTGACTGGGATGTGTATGCAAAGTGCCTACGAGAGTTTCCGGACCACGGCCACAGGCGGCTGGATGTGCAGGCCAGGAAGGGCTATGCCCTGGCGATTGTCAGCACGTCGACGGGACTGGAAGACAGAAAGGTCCACGGGAGTGACGGGATCACTGAAGACGCTTGCGTAGAAGAAAGGGGAGGGGAGGGCGGGAAGGAGAGGAGAGGAGAGGAGAGGCGGGGAGAGGAGAGGAGGGGAGAGCAGACGCGGAGCCTGGAGGGTTGGGCTGCACAAGTGGTACCTGCAAAAGGTGAGAGACCCACACAGAAGGGCCAGGACGCAGGGAAAGGCCAGGAGGGTGTGGTGTCGCAGAAGCCATAGGAGGGAGCTTGCTGTGCAGGAGTCACGGGCAACAGTGTCAAAGGCCACTGGGCAGTGAGCTTACAAGAAAATTGAAAAGCAGGCCCCGGATTCAGCCAGCAAAATGCTACTAGTGACCTCGGCGACAGGAGTTTTAGCAAAGTGATAAGGGCTAAATTCAGGACGCAGAGGGTTAAAGAACCAACACAGAGGTGGAAACATGGATTCAGTGCCTACGAACAACTCTCTGAGGAGGTCCAGCTGATAAGGAGCTCTGACCGACCGGACCATAGCAAGAGGGTCTAACCGCAGCAGGAGAGCCTTCGCCTGCTTTAATACCTACTGGAGGAAGACAGCAGAAAGGAGAGAGAGGAGTGGGTGCTGGGGCCAGAGCACAGGAACAACCCCTCCCACAGCAACAGCAGCGCGTGGGGAGGGGCCTACCAATCCTGCACACACAAGAACAGGCCTGTGACATATTTTCATTATCTTCTATTGGTTAGGACTGAAATGATGTGTGATGAGTGTTTGGCCTCGATGACGCAACACAGAGTTCAGCAGTCCTTCCTGAGCAAAAAGCATCACGCAGTCCTCCTTACCATTCACAGTAATTGTGCCAGTCGTCTGTGGGACCCCAACGAGCGTCACTGGGTACAGGCCAGACTCAGCCGGAAGGGAGAGTGCTGCGGGGAGAGACTCAAACGCCACTCCGCTGGTGAGGAGCCCCTGAAACAAATGACAGAGCACCATGAGCCCAGCCCGAACCCACCACGTGCTTTCAGTTCCAGATGAGCCTTAAGACATCACTACAGGCATACTCTGGAACTGTCAGAATGAAAACACTAATGGTCTTTATAAAAACCCAGAGAGAACTTCAGAGACAATGTAAAGTGTGATTAACACGAAACAATCTTGGCACGATAAGCACTGTGGGTACTCAGATGATCAACAATTCCTCTTGCGTTTAGCCCTGTTTGCTATATTTTTGTTATTTGTTTTGTTTTATCATTTTACCAAATGGGAATATGAATCCAAAGAAAAAATATTTTATCTATGAACAAAAAGAAACAAAAATTTGAAATGTGGAAATGTATCATCAGTTAATCCCCCTCCAGTGTGTCTAAGAATTATCAATTCATTTCAACATGTCCAGGCACTAAGCTTGCTAGTGAACAAAGCAGATAGATTCTCTGGCCTCCAGGAGCTACCTCATGATTGGAGACAATGCAGGGATGTCAGCTCTCAGGACCTATTGTAATAGAGGTCCTACCTGGGACAATAGTGGAAGAAAAAGAAAGAAAAGGCATATAGACAACTATTCATTAAAAAAAAAAAAAAAGCCAGGAACATAGAGACCCTATGGAATCTATAATGAAACTTGAACAAGTACATCTAGCAAAGTGATGAAATCAGAAAAAAAATAAAGATATCTCTTTTTTTTTTTTTTTTGAGACAGAGTCTCACTCTGTTGCCCGGGCTAGAGTGCCATGGCGTCAGCCTAGCTCCCAGCAACCTCGAACTCCTGGGCTCAAGCAATCCTACTGCCTCAGCTTCCCAAGTAGCTGGGACTACAGGCATGCGCCACCATGCCCGGCTAATTTTTTATGTATATATTTCAGTTGTCCAGCTAATTTCTTTCTATTTTTTTAGTAGAGTCAGGGTCTCGCTCTTGCTCAGGCTGATCTCGAACTCCTGAGCTCAAACGATCCGCCTGCCACGGCCTCCCAGAGTGCTAGGATTACAGGCGTGAGCCACCACACCCAGCCAAGATATTTCTATAATTTAGGAATAAATAATTGGAAAATAAAATGTAGAAAAATATCATTAACAAGAGATCAAAAACATCAACTATATTGGAATAAATCTAATGAATGATGGATAAGATTTCATTACGGTTACAGAATACCATTGAAATAAACTAAAGACCATCTCAACAAGTCAGATATAGGGGCTCACACCTGTAATCTCAGATACTTGGGAGGCTATGGCAGGAGGATTACTTGAGGCTAGGAGCTCAAGACCAGCGTGGGCAACATAGTGAGACCCTGTCTCTACAGAAAAAATTTTAAAAATTAGCCATGCGTGGTGGCACATGCCTGTACTCCCAGCTACTTGAGAGGCTGAGGCAAGAGGATCGCTTAAATTCAGGAGTTTGAGGCTGCAGTGAGCTATGATTGTGCCACTGCAGTCCAGCCTGCGTGACAGAGTGAGACCCTATCTTAAAAAAAAAAAAAAAAAACCTCAAGAAAGGGAGAAATTCTGGATCCATTTTAATGAGTTGGTTTTCTGCTGTGGTATAGTCAAAGCAACTCTGAAACTTAGATGTATTACAGGATTGAGCATATAAGTAAATATGTTGACACTGTGAGCCCAAGTTCTCAGTCTGTAAAAAAGGACACAAATATGGAATGCAGGAAGGCAAGAAAGAACCCTGTGGAGATGTGTTGGAATTGAAAGTATCAGTGTGAACTCAGGATGTATAAAACATGCATTTCTATTGTGTATATGCAGGTATATGTGCATGTGTCTATATATAGATGCATGTGTGTAGACATACATGCACATGTACATTTACATGTATATGTACAGGAATATAGACTGTCCCTAACTTTGTCTACAGAAAGCACCCAGAAGCAAAGCCACTCTCTCAGCAATGAGCACACTTCGTGCCCAGACTTGGAGCAAAGGTGTGAAATGATCCATGTGTGGAACAGATGTAGCGGGCAAGGGTGGAAGCAGAGAAGCCAATTGTCTCTAGGCAAATATGCTGCTATGTGTTTCTTTTTAAAATAGCTAAAGCAATATGGCCAACTGTTAACATTTGTTAAATATGGATGGTGGATATATGAGTGATTATTCTTCCCTGTAACATTTCTTGTGTTTAAAATATTCCATGATTTAGTTTTTTAAAATTCTGACCATGATTTCTGGACTATCTCTATGTGGTACTTTTCATTTTATTCTTTACTCTTCCTAATTTTTTATAATAAGCACATATTATTTTTAAAACAGATAGAAATGAAAGCTAATTTTTAAGACCAAAAATATGTAAAAAAGAGCAGCAGGCATATGCCACTTTAGCCACTTTGGGGAAAATTCTCTAAACAAGTATTATTCCCTGTTTAGAACAAGAGACAAAGCCACTGGAAAGGCCTGATCCTCATGCTAACATGTCCTTGCACGGTAGGAGGAGGAGAAGTACTCATCCTGAGTGAGCCTCGAGACTGCAGTTACCTTAACATTCAGCTCAGCTCCTAAGAGCTTGAACAGATTTTGGAAACTATGCCACTTGCTGGAAGCCTATGCGGCATCTAAATAACTACCAAACAGTCTGCCTGGCAGACTACAGCTCAGCCTTACAGCCCCAGCTGAGCTGTCGCGTCTGTCCCAGGATGCCTTCCCAGACTCTGCACGCACAGATAGATGCCCCTCACATCGGTCCTGTAATGCCTCCTGCACCCCAACACAGCCCTGACCACAGGCAGAGCAAACACCAGGGCCTGTCCATCTCAGGCCCCTCAGAGCCCTGCCCAGGGCCTGACACGTGGCGTGAGCATTTGGCACAATATCTGCATGGAGAGCCTGCCTGTTACCCTGAACACCAGTCAAAAATCTCTAAAAGAAACCACCAACATGGCAGCACTATCCTTTGCATGTTGCTGAAAAGTGACATGGCAGTACCACGTAGGAATGCAGAGGAGACCGCAGGGATGGAATTCACACTGTTGTGGGGAAGGGTCTGCCCGGGAAACACAGAATTAACTTGGAAAGCCAGCACAAATCTCCTTCCCTCAGCTATGGGATCAGGTGAGGAGTACCAATGAAGGGGATTGCAAAGTGCATCTTTAACACCCTACACAAAGCACAGAAACAAAACATCAGGAGTTCAAACGAGAGAAACCTCAGAGCAGTAGTGCAGTAATTACTTTCTTATTCTACCACTTGTTCTTCCCCTGGGCCCTGATCACCTTATCATCTTGCAACAATAAAATAATTGTGATATTGAGTAGCAGGCATAATGTAGACTTTGTAACTAGTGCTAATCTCATATAAACTTCAAAATGATTATTTCAAATCTTACGTCCAATCAACTAAGCTCAGTGTGTGTTCAAATAGGAGGTTTCTTTGTTGATTCAAATATTTATTGAGTACCAAGCCTAAAGACAGAAGAATGACAAAATATGGTCTTCACTCACAGTAAGTTTATAATCTTTGGCAAAACAAATATAAGAACAGACACATATCCTAAGATGTGTGCTTCAAATATTAAGTAAAAAATACATTTTAATGAGAAGTTGGTGCCTTAGCCCAAAAAGGTCAAATGACTGGTGATACATACCATATTTTCAACTCGAAGTTCAAATGGCATTGGGTTATATACCATCAGCTGAACTTCACAGACATCTCCTTGAACCCACTGGAAATCTAGAAAATACACACACACAGAAGATTCTATGTATTAGTTGGCATTTTTCACTTTCCACAGGGTTTCAGATTATTCTTCCAGTAATTTATTTTTCCAACAAGGCATCAGGCACCATGACCACATTAAGAGGAACGATTCAAAGCTGGCTTTTCTGCCAGCTTCCTCTGAAACAAAGCAAAGCAGCTGTCACTGCCACTTTGATGCCATGTGAATGACACTTCTCGCCGCCTTCCACAAGCTGCATTCACGTCAGCATGCCAAGTGCAGTTTACAAAACCAAAATCAATCCAGACAGCACCGTTCTTGGTGTCGAGCTGTGAGACACATCACGTTTCACTGGCCCAGAGGCTGGCAGGGGAGGAGGGCACTGGAGTCACCTGTGAGTGGCACAGAGCACGACTTCCCCTAGCCCCAAGACTGTGAGAGAAGAGAGTGGCTTCTCCTCCCTGCTCACTCTCAGGCCAACTGCAATTCAGCACCTGTGGGAAGCCAGAATTCTGATGACTTTCGAGCCTTCCAGCCCTGGTGTGCATGCCCCAGTGTGTGTGTCCTGGGTAATCCCCTCCCACTGAGTGTGAGTATGGCAATTAGGTCATGTTATACAACAAAGGTGAAAGGATATGCATGTATAGTTGAGGTCCCCAACCAGTTGGCTTTGGGTTAAATTAAATGAAGTTTGTCCTGGATGAGACTGTTCTATTCACGGAGTCCTTACAGAAGACCATATCCTTCCTGAGAGGGCCACAGAGGGGACTATGTGGCAAGGACCAAGAGAGGTCTCTAGGAACTGAGAGCAGTGAACCACTAGCAAGAGAACAGAGACCTCGGTTATGCAACCACAAGGAAAAGAACAACCCGAGGATTCCTAAGAGCAGGACTTTCCTCAGCTGAGCCTCCAGATGAGAACACAGCCCCAGTTGACACCTGGATTTCAGCCTTGTGAATCCCTGAGCAGTGGACCTAGCTGAAACTCCTGACCCATACAGTGAGAAAATAAATTTGTGTTATTTTCAGCCACTAAAGTTTTGGTAATTCGTTACAAAGCAATAGAAGCTAATACAGCTCCCATACCCATTTCCATTGA
Organism: Avahi laniger; assembly: GCA_963575035.1. NCBI lineage: Eukaryota > Metazoa > Chordata > Mammalia > Primates > Indriidae > Avahi > Avahi laniger. The sequence goes on along the minus strand of CAUYSK010010399.1, from coordinate 23,808 downwards.
TCCTTCCTCCTTTGAAGATACACCATTAGGCAAACCAGAAGTGATTTCAGAATCAATTAACAGGTGTTGGGCATGCCTCAGGTCCAAGGCACTTTCAAGCAGGTCATCTCTTTACTCTTCATAACTACTTCATGACATAGGTATTGTAAGCCCATTGTTACAAGGCAGGCAACTCAAGGTCCACAAAGGTTGACAAATTTGCCTAGGAATCATACAGCCAGTGGTGCAACAGGGATTCAAGCCCAGGTCTTTGAACTCGAAGCGGTATCTAGAACAGATACGGGTGGCTGAAAGGATGGTGTAGGGCTTTTTCTAGAGTAGACACGGACATTTATTGACCAGAATTCTTCAACTTTCACAGAGCTTTCATAACCATGTTTTCAAGTCACAGCTTTTTCCAAACACTTCGCATCCTGCACAGAGATTAAGACTGGCTCCACCAAATCTATGACATACGACCCAAAGTTGGCATGTTGAAATGGCATGAACTAATAAAGAGACCACCATGTGAGTTAATTTACAAAGTGCTTGCCCAGCTATGTACTCATTTGAGCCTCTGGACAATGCAGTGAATAACCAAGGTCTACTTGGTCAGTAGAACAATTATTATTTTCATTCTAAAAAAGGAAAACGTCCCCTGAGCGGTTGAATTGCCTGCCCATCTTGTGGCCCTGATAAATGATAGAGCTAAGATTCAAACTCAAGTCTGTCTGGCTGTAAAACCTATGCTCTTTGCACCGTACTGCTTCACCCCTTGGGGCTCTGGAAACTCAGGTCTTGTCCCTCCATCACCCAGCTCCGCACCCACTGCCCCATCCCCAGCAGCTTCACCCAGCCTGCCCGGGTCTGCAGGTGGTCAAGCCCCAGCCTACTCTTCACCACAGACAAAAAAGCTCATTCTTTTTAAACAAGTCGCTATGCCTGGTAACTAAGGAATTGTTTTCTCTGTCATGGTCAAAAAAATAATCATTTGTTAAAAATCATTTTCTGGGGTGCTGAAAGGAATAATTTCTACTTAGATGGTTCTTGTCTACTAAAGGGCAATTCTGAGATAAATTACTGATTATATGAAAAGTTATTTTTGCCTGAAGATGGAGATAATCCCATTTCCAATCCTTAGTGTGTCACAGCACACAGTGATGCCCCTTCTTTGATACTTTTTCCCTGAAACAGTGGGAAGGACAGGAATTAGCAGCTATTAAACACTTCCTGTCTTAAGCCCTTCCCATCCCATCAGCACTGCATGCTGTGCATGCTGCTAGCTGAGGACCCAAGGCATCTGGCAGGTGCTTCTGTTGACAAGCTCGTATCTTTCTGACACTGTATGGACCACTTGGCAGGAAGCACTCCTGATTTATCGTTGCAGCCCCAGTACCTAGCACAGTGCACACAACTGCTACTGCAAACATGATCTGCATGGCTGCCAGGGACTTTAGAAACATAATCTCCCTGGATCCTCGAATGACCCTCCCGGCTGGCTTCCAATGTCCCCATTGTTCAGATAGCACAATTGCAGCCCAGAGAGGCATGATCAGTTGTCCTAGGTCACACAGTGGGAAGTGAGAGCTGCAGGGCCAGGCTGCAGTCCAAGTCCATCTGACAGCCACGGCCTTTCCAAGCCACCACAGTGCCTCCATCAACCTTGGCACTAAGCCTGGCAACACCACAAAGGCCTACTCACCCAACCATGCTCAAGCTCAGCACCTGTGCTGCAATCGTCTTTGCACAGACTGTAGCTCAGACAATGGCCACGACAGCCAACACACAGACACAAAGACTGGTCACTTATTCCAAGTTAGAGTGGAAAATGGCCTCAAAAACTGCCCTCAAGGGTTTGCTCATCCTTAAAACTCTGTGCCCCCTGCAGTGGTGATCCTCCACCAGTTATACACAAAGATTCATTTACAGAGATTAGAAATTTAGGGTAAAGATATGCGATTCATCAAGCCTCCAGGCAGGTACTCACTGATCAGTATATACTGCCAAAAAGATATTAGAAGCCAGAGAATACAAATTATCTTTTCCTACCCATGGGTATGCAACAAATAATATGCATTCTGGCTGAACCTTCTGTTATATCTCAGGAAAAAAATCCCACGTCATCCACTGAATTTATCCTCAGCCAAGATGAACAAGTACTTCTTACTATGGTGAGAAGCCATATTATAAAGGGAAAAATCCCTGAGCACTGACTCGTACAACCTGGGATGAAGACTGGGCCCCGCCACTTACTCACGAGCTCTCTGATCTAACACAGGTAATTTATATTTGTTCAGGCTCAATTTTTTCATCTGGAAATAGGGACTATAATAATGCCTGCAAGTGTCAGCACCAAACAGTTACGAAAATTACTAAATAGTGTCTGCTTAAGCCCTCTTCAGCAAACGCAGAGCATCATTTTCACAAAAAGAAGCTTTGATAATTCCTTAAGACTGAAAAGGAGAAACAGAGAGGCAGGCTGGCTCCACAGGCCTACGATCCACACTGTCAACGGCACATGGCGCTCGGAGGCCCACGTCTCGTTTACTGCTCTGTTGTCACTGTCTTGGAATTCTTAGTAATTTTTGAACAAGGACCCCAAGTTTTCCTTACATCACTGGTCCTGAGAAGAGAGGTCTCATGCCTCCAGTGCTCTAAATCACCTCCAGAAGTTTTTCTTCCTTTAAAGTTCTTCAAGGAGAAAGCTCACCACCAACCTTAATAAGACCCAAAAAAAACCAGCCAGAGACCCTCAGAAGGTCCCAGAGAGAAGAGCCTCAGCACTTCCGTGACAGCTAGCCCAGGTCCACCAGGTAAAGAGGCGCTGGAGAGCAGCCTGCCTGCCGACTCAGAACGGGACCGTGTCTCCTGCCTCCAATGAGGTGAAAGGAGGAGTTCCGCAGGGGGACCGGCAACGATGCCCCAAACACAGCAGGGACAGAACTGGTTTTACTCTCTCCTGCTCACTGGCATGTAGACCTGGGGAACACCATCTGGCTCTTCCTGGTTGCCCACGATGTCCACCCATCTCCTACACTTCCCGTCACCTCCACATGTTCTCCAGAGCAGAGAAGCAGTGGTAGGGGAAACAAAGTTGGGTACCTTTCAAAATCAGTGTACTAAAAATGGAATTTCAAAGACTCATAAATACATACAATACATATACACAGATAACTGCAGTAGGCTATATACTTAGGGCTCATGTTTTCAGAAATTTCCCAAAATTCAGTATCGGCTGCCATATTTTAAGGACATTACCCCATGTCTCATCCTTTATTTTCTTGTTCTAATAATGAACAGCTAGAACAGTCAGAGCCACACCCTGGGGAGCCCACTCCACCCTCCGGAGGCAGGGCTGCTTCTGAGCCTCCAGATGCCTTCTCAGGGCCCTGCAGGGCCTGCTCCCAGTCTAACCAGTGTTTACTGTTTATGCAAGTACACAGGTACAGCTGGCAATAGCGCTACAGTTTTAGAGAACATTCATTTATGTTTTGTCTTGATATTCAGCTTCTCATGTGTTTGTGTCTTGTGTGCATGAACTGAAGGGGAAACTGTCGCGGGTGGGGACTGTGTGATATAGTTAATTTAGGCCTCTGCCACGTGTGCTGTGCACATTAGAGAAAACCAGAGCGTACTAAGAAGAATGGTACACTGGGCCTGAGAAGATGTGAGTTCAACGTTTAGCGTTGCCACAAAATAGTTGAGTAATTTTTAGAAAGTCATTTCTTCATCTACAAAAGGGAGATAAAAATTAATTCCTCCAAAAATACTGGGAAAATTAAATGAGCTGATATGTGATAGCCTCTTATAAAGCACAATTTGAATAAAAGAAATGATACCATTTAAAAAAGCACAAGGTCATTTTAGTACTCCTACTTCAGTTATGCCCTTTATCTAGTAAATGATTTTATCTCTTCCAAAACACCTTATTTTTAAGGTGTTCAGATAGTTTACAAATTGTTAATGAAGTTTATTATAAGATCCTTATAGAGGCTAAGAAATTTTAGTGTTAGTTAAGAAATGCTTATTAAGATAATGTACTATGCACAATGTTCATACTGTCCTTCCTGCCTTAAACTCACGGTGCCCTGCAAAGACCATGGAATTGTGTAGTGAGACCTAAGTTCTGTGAGTTCTTGGACAAGGCATTTAAACTTCCTGAATTTCAGTTTCCTTATCTATAAAACGGGATTCATAATATCTACTCCATTCATTCTTTCTTTCATCATTGTTCTAGGCACTAGGGATATACCAGGGAGCAAGACAGAGTTCCTGGCCTCATACTATATTGCAGGAGGGAAAACATAAACAGATAAACACGGATTGGAGTTGGAGAGAAGTGCTATGAAAAGGAAACCCAGGCAGCACAGCTAGAGGTGACGGGAGGAGTGGCCTGGAGGTATCAGGATCAGAGAATACCCCTCTGAGCAGGAGACACATGAATAGAGCCAGTGACAGTGGGGGACAAGTTCCAGGCAGAGGGAAGAACAAGCACAAAGGCCTGAGCCCAGAACAAGCTCGTTACATCCAAGGACCAGAAAGAAGTCATTGCAGCGAAACTCGAGGAGCAGAGTGAGGGTGGCCGGAGATGAGAATGAAAAGTCAGGCAGAATGTGGATGGTGAGTGAGCAGGGACAGGTCAGGGAGTGCCGCAGCCCATGATCCAGGGTGTAGGTGGTCTTGTACATGCAACAGGAAACCTATAACCTGGAAAGAACAGCATCGTGGAAGAAGGAGTCAGAATGCCTTTTTCCCAAATTAAGGGTATAGAAATCAAAAGTAGAAATTAAGAAAGAAACAGAAGGAGAAGACAGCACAGAATATCAAAAGCAGACTGCAAGTTTTGCATGTCTTCTACTTACCCTCCTAAGAGGGAATCAGCAATCATGAAGCAGGAGCCAGCTCTATTTTTTTTTTCTACTAAGAAAGGTTTTATTTTTAAGACAAAACAAATAGCATTAACACATATCCAAATGCCAGTGCAAGAGTTCACTGAATTTTACAAGAGAGAAAATTACACTCAGACATCAACTAAAAACTGGAACTACTGAAGAATGACCACTGCTTGTGGTGGGTGACATGGGTCCAACATGTGCTTATCTAAGAAGTCGTTCTATGTTTGCATACACGTGGGAATATATGACAAGAATGAAGCAATGCAAGGCAAATGGCAGGTGATCAAATCTTTAAGACCCTTTTCTCCACTCTAATGTGCTCTTGTTTTGTTTTTGAGAATTAAAGTAATCAGCAGGTCACTTTACAAGGAACTTTAATTGTCAAAGAACACTTCGAAAAGTCTAAAATAGATTCAAGGTCACTACTAAAGTTATACAGGGAGGTCAGTGAGGGAAAAAGTTTGTGTTCTCAAAAGCCAGATTTCACACAATGGCAGGCACTACATCTCATCACATGTGCTTGTGATAGAAAAGACGCCGATCTCAGTACAGGCTGGTCTTCTTCATGACGCACGGGAACTCTCGCTCATTGACCTCTCCATCTCCGCCTCAAGCAGCTTCGTCAATCATTTCCTGCAGCTCCTCATCAGTCAGGTTCTCACCCAATTTCTTGGCCACCCATTTCAGGTTTCTGAATGATATCTTCCCAGTGTCATCATCAAAGAGCTTGAAAGCTTTCAGAATTTCTTCTTTGGTATCTTTCTCAGACATCTTCTGAGTCATCACACTCAAAAAGTCACTAAAATTCATTTTCCCTGTCCCTTCCTTATCAATTTCACTTACCATTTTCTTGACTTCTTCTTTCTTGGGTTCAAAGCCCAAGGCCCTCATTGCCACCTTAAGTTCCCTAACATCTATAGTCCCAGTTCTGTTAGCATCGAAGAGATCGAAAGGATTTCCTGTTTCTGCTCTTCAGTAAGCTCAGGCTTAGGACTCATCCTTTTTTCTACTGGGCACTTGATGCCACGTTACCTTTCTTAAAGCTGGAGGCCATAACTGATGGACTCTGCAGGATGTTGTTACAGCAACTGACATACACCAGGAGCCAGCCTCTTGACAGCCCTAGAGGTCTGTCACAGTGACAAGGAGGCATAATGGGCAGTGATCACCGATGACCAGCAATCACAATCCCAAATGCAAGGGGCCCCTGGGTTTGTCTTTGTGGCAGTGAGGAGGTGGGGGGCTCCGTGCCACAGCCAGACTTCGGGAAGGACACCAAGGGACCCTGGCGGGTGGTGCACACGAGCCCTAGGCCTGCTGCAGGAAGGACATGAGCAGGTCAAGCTGGGAAATGGCCAAGAGCTTCAACACAGAAAAGCACGGGAGAGATTTCCAAGAGCAAGTGCTCTGCTCCAATCTCTCCCATCACGCAGTGTGACCCCAGGATGGGCTATCCTGATTGGCAGCGTTCACAAGTGAAAATAATACAATGACCTCATCCACAGTCCATCCTCAACACAATTCAACCCTTAATCTTTCTCTGATGATTCAGAAGTCACTTCAGCACTTGGAAAAATCACTCTGATCTCCAATTATCACTTTTCCGTAGTTCATAAAAGTCTCAGTTAACAGAAGTCTTTCTGGTTTCTAGAACTACCACAAAATCATCTTTTATGAAATAGATTTTTAAATATCAGATCTATGGGCAACCATATGACAAAGGCAGCAAAAGCCAAATAAAGTTATATAACAATGTATACGCACATGCATGTGAGCACACACGCATGAATGAATTGGCCTGAGGTTCTGTTCCAAAAACCTAGGAAAACCATTGGAAATCAGGTGACAGAGCACAGTTAGAAACTCAGGATAAATGGTCCCACCTATTTTCTTGTTCCGCTCTTCTCCACGGTTGTGTGCAATAATTGGTGAATAGATGAAGGGACTCTTGGTCGACACGTTCTGACCCAGCAAGCTTTTCATCTTGTGTGGCCGCAGGCTGGCAGGAAGGTTCAGCAGTTTCACACGCCTGTTGTTTCAAATGGAACACAAATACTTCAACTGCCTTGTTAGCTTGGTTTCAGGATAAACACTACCAAACATCATGTTAGAAAAATAGCAAATCAGTCAAAATAGAAGATAAACTAAGAGAAGGAAAAGCACTCACATTCAGCAGGACTAAGCAGAAGAATGCTGCATGCAGCAACTCAGGACTATCCCTGGGAGGGAAAAACAATTCCCTAGTGTTCGGGGCCCTCTGTGGGCTCTGTGAATTGGGGCCCAGGAAAGTTTGAGTCAGAAGGGCCAGGTTGAAACCTCACTGCACTACTGACCAGCTGTATGCCTTTGGGCAAGTGCCTCACTTTCCCCAAGACTTAGGTGCCTTGTCTACAAAAATTCAGATAGAGCCACCACCTCACGGGACGCTCCCGGAACAGTGCCCAGTGCTCTGCACAGGCTGGCTCTTCTGTCTCTGCCTCTCCCTGCCCTGACTGGCCTGCCTGCAGCAAGTGGACGCCAGACCCTGACCCCTGAGATGAGAAGGCACCACATGAGACAGTTAACAGCACCTCGGCCTTAGTTACATGAGGGGCTGCTTCCCCAGCAGGATAATCTGTATCTTTAACTGCTTTCCCAGCTGTGGATGTCTGCTAATCTATGCTCATGCTCAAATTCCATCAGCCAGCATTTATTAAAAATGTACTGATCTGTGGAGCCTGAGCATATTCAGGTACCACGCTAGCCACTTCACATGTATCATCTCCATGAAACATCACAACCGCCTTCTTAGTTTGGGTACTATTACGGTTGTCTCCATGTTATCAATGAGGAAACTAACACAAGAGGGATTAAGTATATTGCCCCAAATCCCATAGCTGGAAATTGATGACTACAGGAGACACTGTGCTCTTAAACCACATCACAGATCGCTCAATCTGCCTAGACCTCAACGTTTTCACTTAGGAAATAGGAAAAATGAGAGGTACCTGATAATGTCATATGGACTGGAGGACACCTCTTTTCCCTGGTTCTATGTTTCCAATGGGGGTGCGGAGCTGGGCATCCGTTAGAGAAACAGTCCTAACCTCACTCGCCTTCCCTCGCTCCTCCTGAGGGAGGTGGTAAATTGGAAAGGGAACCAGGTCACGCATTTGCTCCTAGGGCTTGCCTGTTTGCAGACAGCACATATTTTGTTCTGTTCTCTGCACACACTAAAAGGGGTCCCTCTCCAGAGAAGAGGCCTCCAGTACCCAGCGAAGCCAGGGACTACCAGGGATTAGGCTAAGTCCATCCAACTCAGGGGAGGACTCATAAGCCCTCTGGCAAGATCGGACCCATGCTATTCACTGTATCTTCCGTCAGCCTAAAACAGGTATTTTTTTTTTTTTTTTTTTTTGAGACAGAGTCTCACTTTTTTGCCTGAGCTAGAGTGAGTGCCGTGGCATCAGCCTAGCTCACAGCAACCTCAAACTCCTGGACTCAAGCAATCCTTCTGCCTCAGCCTCCCACGTAGCTGGGACTACAGGCATGCACCACCATGCCTGGCTAATTTATATATATATATATATTTTTTTTTAGTTGTCCAGCTAACTTCTTTCTATTTTTTTAGTAGAGACGGGGTCTCGCTCTTGCTCAGGCTGGTCTTGAACTCCTGAGCTCAAACGATCCACCCGCCTCAGCCTCCCAGAGTGCTAGGATTACAAGTGTGAGCCACCACGCCTGGCCTAAAACAGGTATTTCTTTCTGTTGATTTCAAACTTGGACAGAAAAGAGGGAGTGACCTGAATTCCTTAGCAGTAAAGGAATATACGTCAAGTACATATACTAGCACCTAACACACAGTAGGTCAGCAAAAACTTCTCTTCCCTCCTTAAAACACTTACTTATGAACAAGAGAGCAGCATATCTGGTGAAAAGATTACACACTGGACTGGAGTGAAGAAACTAGGTTTTGGTGCCTGCTGCGAACATGCTATTGCTAAATCCCGGATGGGGGTCAGGGGCTGGTTCACAGTTTCTTCCAGTCTAAGAATTTACTCAGCTATAAAATGATTCTGTTCTCTTGGGACACAATACCTTTATATTCCTATCAAAGTCACCACCTAAAATTAGATGTCATCTGTAATTTTAAAAGAATCATCTATGCAAGCAGAGAAATTCCAGATCACATAAATGGCTTCTAAAATATGTAAAAGAATTCTGAGGAGCACAGTCAGGCAGAAAAGTAACCCAACAAGTGGCCACAGCTTTCACTCACAACTCAAAACTTTGCATCAAATATCATTTTATAAAATGTGCCCTACAAGAAAACAATTGTTCAAGGTACCTGACCTAAAGGAAAGATAATTCATCTAGCATGAATTACTGCAGAACTAATAAGATTGTATTTGGCCTATGAAGCTGCCAACAATAAAGCAGAATTCCAGGGATAAGTGTCCAAGGCAAGGATTATTTTGACAGATTCCATTTGGAAACTGTTGACATTTTAAAAATCTGACTTTCCCCAGTATATTATAGCTAATTGGGACCATGCAAAACAACAATGAAACACTAATTATGAAAGTGATATAAAATAAATTGGTTGAAAGGAATGACAAAGAAAAAAACAACTCACCTTTCGTTCCTTGGTTTTTAATCCTTCAACCTCATTTACATGGGAAACATAACTAAGAACACATCTGATATCTCTTAGCAGATGGGCACTGGATAAAACTGGCCTCGTCTGCCCTGTGTTTGAAATCATGTGGAGGTCAGTTGTTCCGAGTCCTGGCATGACTGAAATAGCTGGAGAGGGCAGGCCACCAGGCTGGGTGAGCGAGGCGGCCCGCCGCTCCTGCTCCTGAACGCTGCTATACACCTCTTATTGCCTCTAAATGGCTCTAGTTAAGAAACTCTTAAGGGAGGTTATAGCTTGGCCACCATACCAAGTATGAGAGAAAGTACTGGACACTGGTATGAACCTAGTGGGATCATAGACAATGCGTCCTGATTGGTATCTGGGAGGCTGAAAAACTGCCCTGAATTCGGGCCCCTAAGCCCCTTTTTGAATAAATACCTCTAATCTTCCTCAACGGTATAATTAATTTAAAAGTTGAAGCTTTAAAAACACCAAAGCCACTCAGAGCACCTCAAAGCTCACTGTGACTGGAAGGTTTTGATCTTTATCAATTTAAATACCTTCATTAAACTCTAGAGCCCCTTTCCAGGCTGAAAGTGCTCAATGTTAGTTTATTGAAAAAGACAATCAAGGGAGAGGGGAAGAGGGGAAGGGCAAAAGCCTGCCTAACAGGGACAATGAACACTATTTGTGTGATTGGTACACTTCAGGCCCTGACTTAAGCATTACAAAGGCGATCCATGTAACCAAGAACATTTGTAGCCCGTTAATATTTTGAAATTAAAAAAAAAAAATCAGTGAATTACACTCCCCCATCATTGTCCCCAAATTAAAGACTCATTGGTACAGGAAATGGCACCTGAATTTCATTCCAATTTCTTCTTTAATAATCCATAAGTGTGTTAACAATCTATGTGATTATTTGGGGCCGAATATTCTACTATTGGCTATTATGTACATACTTTTATCGTTTCCATAAGTAATTACTTTCCATAAGCAATAAAACAGGAGTGTTGAGTTGGGCGTGGTGGTGGCTCACATCTGTAATTCTAGTACTTTGGGAAGCCGAGGAGGGAAGACCGCTTAAGGCTGGGAGTTTGAGGCCAGCCTGGGCCACATAGCAAGATCCCATCTCTACAAAAAAAATTTAAAAATTAGCCAGGCCTGGTGGTACGTGCCTGTAGTCCCAGCTACTTGGGAGGAAGCTGAGGCAGGAGGATCACTTGAGCCCATGAGTTCAAGGTTACAGTGAGCTGTGACTGCACCACTGCACGTCAGCCTGGACAAGAGAGTGAGACCCTGTCTTTGAATAAAAAAAATAAAAAATACATTGCTTATAGTTTTAACTAACTGTCCTCTGCTTTAACTCTGGACAGTAGTACCTGGATATCGGCTTGGGTGCCTCCTAGAAGATGAGATCATGTTTGACCATTACCAAAACCCCAGCATTTAGCATTAGGCCGGGCGTATCTTAGGCACTCAATAAATATTTGATTAATTGAATTCTGGAATAGAATTCAAACAGGGATGTATTTTGGCTTTTTTTTTTTAACTCACATCATAATTACTTGAAACTATTTTGGGGTGAGCCTAGTTCATGCTCCCATGCTACAGAGAACAAGTATTTTCCTATAAATTGCTAAAATCATTTTCTTATCAAAAACTAAGAAAACCACTAAGAAAATGGTTCTGATCACCTATTCTAAAATCAAAATCATAATTATGAGGCATCTCCAACAGCAAATGTGCTTACAGCTAACAATTCTATATAGCAGGTCTGATAGTTTTACTCACCAATGTAGATATTTTTCAAACAACTTACTCTGTCACACTACCAATGAGCTTTAGTCTTCAAATGCACGTGTTACTGATTTGTAACACCTGACTGAAATACTCCCAGACTTGTTTTCTAAGGGAAAACCAGTCTGCAGCACCTGCACCGGCCTCCCCTCAGGCGGAGATGAGAAACAAAGATTCAGGAAGCAGGGACAACCCGATGTGCACTGTGAACACTTAACCACTGCACACAGACTCGCTGAGGGCTGCCACGGACCAGGTACTGAGAGTACCGACCACATGGATCCGCCACCCTCAGTCAGCAACAAAAGACACCTACCATGTCTTCCTGATGCTCGCGAATATATAATAACTTGGCATCCTCTGCTGCCTAACTCCTGCCCAAAGCTCACTTATATGAAATCACATTCATAAAGGAGTGCTTGATGTACCAGCAGTCCACCCGTTGTTCTCAGTCAGGTGGCTGCAGCAAGCCAGATGACAGAGGACCACACTGCTTTGTCCTCTCGGAGAACTGCGTTTATTCTAGGTACTCTGGCATCATGCTCTCCGTGTACGCTGCAAATACTAATAGCAAAACGACAAGAGAAACCTGCCTAGGTCTTTGTGGGGATGTTGCTGAGGATGTTGCTCAGTATGCCACAATGTTCTCTTTAAGAGAATCCACAAGAGGAGTTTCCCACCCCATTACCATGAAGAGGTGTGATTTCCCCAGCACGACTGGCAGGTGTGTGCTTACGAGAGACAGAGGATCCTATAGCCATTGTGTTTCCTTCTTGTTAGTTATATCAGAATCATGCTTCTTCCCACTGCCAGCCATCACGTAGGAACTTAGGACTTCTAGGTACTAACAGAATTCATTGCTCTATTTTCTTATTCCACCCTTACTTTCCCTTCACTCTAGTTACTTAACTATTTTTAAAATAATATTTATATGAGCTGCCTCAATGTTTTATGAAATAAGGCAAAATATATATCTGCATCACCCATTTTTGGATGAGTCTAGTTCATGCTAGACTAAGATCCTATGGACAAGCTTATTTGTTGATCAAAACAGATCAAAAAGTGTCCTCCCCTTTCCCTCCTGACCCTAACAATTCAGTCTTGAAGTCCTCAGGGAGGGAAGAGCCAGGTAGGCACAGGTGCTGGCTGGCATGGGAAGCAGAGTCCAAGTGGGGCAAGAAGGGCCCATGGGAGTGGGCACAGCAGTCCAGCACAGAGTGTCAGAGCACCACCTGGGGAGAGGGCTGGCAGTGGTAACAGTGGGTAACAAACGGGAATTTGTCAGTAAGTAACTCTATTGAGGATAATGTGAAACGGGACTATACATATGAGAAAACTAGAACAAACCCTGAGGTGTTGGAAATTAGAAGTATCTGTATGAACTCATGGTTTTCAATACATACAGATACAGAAATAAACACAGACATAAACATGGGTATCTATATAACATATGTATAAAAAAAGATACATTGCCTAGCTATATCCACTGAGAACAGTGGCCCTCCAATAGCAGTGAACACATACAGCACCCAGACCTTAATTCTAAATTCCATTCTCCACCAAAAGGAAACAGGGCTCTTTGGAGAAATGGCTGACTGCAGGCCTGGGAACAGGGACAGTATAACATAAGCCCAGAGCATTTTTCTGTGCCAGAAGAAGAGAACACAAAGAATGACGGTTGTATGACAAAAGACACAGGAGCCACTTTGGGGGGTTCCCACCAGCTAAATCAGGCACAGCTCGAGCATCAGAATAACAATGAAACAGATTTTATCATTACAATAATATGTAATGGGGGAGGGAGGAAAGAGGGAGAGGAGGAAGGGAAGGAGGAGGGAGGAAGGAAGGAAATCGCTCTGATAAGGAATGAGATATTTACATAATTTTAAAGTACCTGGGAACAAAATGCTTATTAATTACGAAGGGAGAAAGAGTAACTACAGTGCAGAAGTCTGGCCGACTCCACCCCAATCAAGTAATGGGACAATCCAAGATCAGGCAGGTATCTTCTGAAAGAGCTCATTGAGAGGAACAGAGCATCACTTTCGTGACAGTCCTACAAGGATGCATGACTTCAACCTAATTGTGAGGAAACACCAAATAGTCTACTGAACAACTGGCCTGTAATCTTCAAAAGTGCCAACGTCATGAATGTCAAGGACAGGAAAACTATTCCAACTAACAGAGACTAGACATACATTGCCACAAAATTACCTGTGAGCTTCTTCCCTAGATGCTTTCGTTATAAAGGGCATTATTGGACTTTTCTACTGGGGAAGGCTGAATGGGGTGTGCAAATTATATGGCAGGAATGTATCAATGTCAAGATGCTAACTTTAATGGTCACATTATAGTCATGTAGGAGAAGATCCTTGTCGAGGATGATAGGCACCTGGTAAGTACTTTACACTTGGCTGGCTCAAAAAAATACAAAGCCAGGCCAACCAACCTTTCCCTACATTTATACATGTATGCCCAGAGACAGCAGATGTTTTTCTTCCAAGGACCCAGTCTGAGATGATTTGAACCAAGCTATCTGCGGTTATGAGTGGTCTACTCCATGAGAAGGAGAAAGTTCCTCAACAATGAAAGAAAATAGGACACAACACAAAGAAAAGTTGAGCCTGAGAGGTTCTAAAAACTGCATTTTTGCCAGATCATTTATTTCAGTCCTTAGATCCCTGAAACCAACTCTCTCCTAGTCCCCAGTTACATGAGGCAGTAGCTTCTTTTTTCCTAAGCTAGTGTGATTTAGGTTCTTATCACTTGCAATGAATGGGAAGGGCTCCACCCAGTGCATCAGACAAGTGATAATGGAGTTCCAGACCAGAGATCTAAGATTTCCCAGCCTCCCCTAACCCTTGTCCAGCCACAGGAACTAGCAGATGCATCAAGCAATGGCGTTCTACGTTCCCCAAATGCAAGTCACCCTCCTCTTGCCTCCCTGCCCTCGCTGCCTTCTGTGCCTGGAAGACCCTCCCAGACTCGCACCCCCTAGGTAACTCCAGACATATCTCCTCTAGGACCTACTCCCCTCCCACCCCACTGAACCAACATCCTTCCTCCATACACCTCATCCCTCACCATGACACTTCCTTTGTGCACAGCAAGTGAAATACAGTTTTAAGACCCCACTAGGCTAGCAGCATCCTAAAGGCAAGAGATATACCTTCTGTCTCCCCAATTGGGTAACTAGAACCAGTCCTGGCAGTTAGGTTTTGTGAAGTAAAGAAAAACCAATTCTTTGCTTTCCAAAAGATAAAATCTTTGCCACAGAAAGACCAAGCAAAATACAGTAGCTTCTGACCATAGTTTGGTATCATCATTTTTATTTTAAAAACCAACATCATGTCTACAGCCAGGTGGGCAAACTCCCAGGGAAGCTCCATTCCCACACCAGAGTTGACCAGCCCCAAAACTGAGAAGTGTGAAGAAAATCTTCAGTTTCCTGAGAAGTAAGACAATGGCCTGCTAATATGGGAGCAAAAAGATGTTTGGGCCAACATAACCCCATTCTTCAGATTTTCAGCTCTGAGACTTTTTTGGCTTTGGTTACATGAATTTTAATAAATAACTAAATAGTTATTTATCAGCATTTCTTGAGAGCCTGTTGGAACTTAATTCAATTGATTTAATTTAACATGTACAAATAAAAGTAATAACTGACAGGGATGAGTAAAGTAACTTCTAATTAGGGGTAAAACTCCCTTAAGCCTCTATGAGAACTTATATCTGCAGAGAGCTTTTCTGCTTACAAAGCACTTACCAAACATTTCATCTGATCCACGCATGGGAGGTATGTATCACCAACCCCAGTTCGAGAAGAGGAAGTTAAATACCTCATTCAATAAATTGCAGAATATAGGATTTGAATAAAAGACTACTGAACAGAATCCTATGGTTTCCCCAATTTTACAAGAGGAGAGTTTATTAATGCCCTGAATAAATAAGACACATCAATAAATTTTAGAGATCATTCTTCCTTTCTGAAACCTAAAGAAATTCTTTTGCAGTAGTATCCTTCACATGTAATCATGACAGAATTTGAGAGGAGAAAATAGCATATAGTCTGTTCTAGAAGTATTACCCATGGAATGTCTTTGGAGAAAAAAGATCTTGTTTTGACAAGGAAAAGAAAAATGCTAGAATTGAAGAATTATGGAGCAAGGATATTACATTTATCCTAATTCTTCATACTTTTAAAGGACAAAAACTTAGGAGAAAAGCACAAATGTCAAATCTGGCAAGCACATTAAAGTAAGCAAACTTATCTGTATATGAAAATTAATTTCAAAAAAAAACACAGACCTATTTATTAGTAAGAACAGCATATAATCAGGCCTCTGAGTCAGGAAGTGTCACAAATGCAAGAAAGACAAAACGCAGTTCGTAAAATAAAGTATGTACTCACTTCAAGGTGGTGATTTGCCAAAGTAATGCTTTCTGACTTGGGAAGGACAGCTATTAATCAATGTATTATCTTGACTCATAAGCATTACAGTTCACAAACCAAAAATGGACTTTTTGTCTGGGGCAACACAATAGAGTAGGTGGAATATGGGCATCATTCACTGTAATGGTTCTTGTTGGATGCCTCCTGACATCCACTTCCCCCTTCTCCTGTGCTCAACAATTCCTAGGTTTTGCTTTAGGAAAACTATACGTGCCCTCCTCTCAGCCATGTGGTTTGGGGAGACTGACTCAGATTTGAGTCCACAGCGCCATGAGAGGCAGTGGAAAGCAAGGGGACATTCTTTCTCTTAAAGAAAAAAGTTTCATCTTTCCTTCACAGGTGTTGCCAAAAGGCACCTTCTCCTTTTCCTGGACACTATAGGAAGAGGATGTAAGGTCTGGAGCTACTACTGCCACTCTGATACCACCTAGGGCCTGAAACTAAAGCCAACAACTGCAGAAGACAGAGCTAAAAGAAGGCAAGAAACCAAGTTCCGACAAGGTTATTTGAACTTGGACTCCAGCCCCACCTGAATTCCTGCCTGGACTTTTCAGCTCTATGTGCCACAATTTCATCCCTGGACACTCCCCTTCTCCTTTCCTGCCCTGGAGCTGCAGCAGCCATCTGGTAATCATGAGGTAAAGAAAGAGTTGCAGAGAGGCCACCTGTTTCCAGCTTCTCAATAAATAAGGAAAATAACCTTCCACTGGCTATCCATTATTAGGCATTCTGTGCTTTACAGCTGAAATAATTCCTAACTCATATAGAAAGTATGGTCATTTCTACCTAGGTGGCTTAGGAAAAGGCCTTATGGAGAATATAATCCTTGAACTAAATCCTGAAAGATGACTAAGTACTGTCAGGAAGAATAAGGGAAAAAAGGCATTTCAAGCCTGAAGATAAAGCCTGAACAAAGGAGTAACACATTTTACCTACTCTAAGTATTTCCACAGGGAAAGAACGGTAGTGGGACCAGGGGAACAAGGGGCTCACAGTAGAAGTCTGGAGACAGAGCAGGCCACAGAGGGCCTTGTAAGCCATGCAAAGCAAGCAAATTGGATTTTGTTCTGTAAGTGATAGGGAAGAAAGCCGGCTGTGAGATACTCTGAGATACTCCAAATCTTGCAGAGAAATTCCCTCCCATTTTGCCAACAGTGATAACGTCCCTGTGAGCTGTTTCCTGCGCTGAATCTCATGCAGTAGTTCTTTCCAGTTTTTAATGAGACCAGGTATGAATGACGCAATGAATGAGTCACCAGGGCAAACAGGGCTTATTTCTCTAGCTAAAAGTCTCCGGAAAACCATAAAAAATGTATCTATACAGATGGTGGGTAGTACACAAAATCAGATTTTAAAAAATAGTCCATGAGCACGCTGGCAAGAGCAGTGGCACCAGGACACCAAGCAGGATGCAGTGAGCTGTTCACAGGGGAGCTGTGCAGTACAAGCCACGAAGACCCTGACTGTCACAGTGAAAGAGACACATTGCCACCCCGCAAAAAGAGGATGTGCACAGCAGATTTATGAAAGAGCAGCTGCCTAAATGTTACACTATTATACTTTTATCCAATCTGTTCAATGTTTTTAAACAGCTAAGGGATGAAAATGTTAATATTATAGTATTTTTCAAATCAATGTACTGTCTGAAAAGCAGGTGTAAAAATGTCTCCAAGATGAAAACTAGTATTTACTGAGTGCTTACCACGAGCCAGGCACTGTGCTCCGTGCTTTTGTATGTAACAGCTCAACTAAAACAAAACCAAACGACCCTGTGAGGGAACAATTTTATACCCACTTTAGAGATGAGGCAAATGAAGCTTAAAGATGCTCCATCCTTACCCAAGGTCACATGACAGTGAAGGATAAACTCAAGGACTTTAACTTCTATTCCAAGGCTGCCTCAGTGAAACAAACTGTTTCTCTTCTGCTGTCTTGTGAGAAAAACAAGCACTTTTCTTCCTTGGTTCCCATGACCTGCAAGGACCAATTTTCCCCAGCTTCACGAACAAGAGGCCTGAGTACTTAGAGATCTAGATACAGCATCAAAAGCCCAGAATGTTCTGTGAGGTTCACAATGTCCTATTATGCAAGGTTTTCTAAATTTAACAATGATCCAAGTCATGATGCAGATAAAAAAATTATTAAGAAAGGCTTTTCTAGTCTTTAATTTTTAAAAAATGAATTATGCCCTTAATCCCCAATCAAATACATTCCACTTTAAGTCTTACTTAGAGAAAAGCCCAAAGAGAGCCCTTTCTTCTCCAGTTTGCACCAGTGACAAGGAAGCAGCACGCACAACAGCATGACTACACCCTTCCTCTGGGCCCCCGCACCGTGGAGCTGCAAGTCTCTTCCGAGACATTCCAAGTAGCAGCCAGAACGCTGTCTCAGGCCGTGGCCTAGCCTTTTGGATGCTGAACCTTGCACCTCTGTCTGATGAATGACCTCACGAGTTCCCTTCAGAAAATCTTCTTAAAATTCAAATGTGACCTGCAGGGGACTTTGGTGGACAGCACCACTTTATGCCCCCACAATTCTCACTTTGGCAACAAAAACACTTCATTTGGCAGTACTAAGAAAGGCAGAGAGAAAAAAAACTAACATTTATTAAGCACTATACCACATGCTTGCAAATGTTACTTCACTGAATTCTCATAACTTAATGCCATGGGTTTTCATTCTAAATTTGGCAGGGGATGGGGAGAAGTAAGTAAACTGATCCCCAGAGGTTAAGCAACCCGTTCATGTAACACATTCAGCCTGTGAGCCAAGGCCGAGCGGAACCTGGGAAACCACAGCCAAGAGAGTTTTAAAGATGCATCTTCATCACATCAAATCCTAAGGTTGCAGCACTTGTACTCAACAGCAAAACATCAAATTTCAACTGTTTCATTTTAGCGTTCAAACAAATCTTTCAGAAATTCAGAAATCATGAGATTAGTTTATAAACCTTTCTTAGGTGCCCATTTTGCATGTACCAAAAGGTCTCCATCCTAAAATCTTACAATCTGTTAGGGGAGACAGTCACACAGAAAGGTAATTCCAGGACTGCACACAGTGGCAAACACCGTGGGTGAGTGCCACGGAAACCCAGGGGGCTCGCTTCTCATGGAGGCAGTAACAGGAAAGGCTTCCTGGAAACTGGGCTTGGAATGAGTCTACAGGAATGGGCATTAGACAGGATAAAGTCAAGGAGAGGAAAACGACTGCCAGGCAGATGAAGGCCATGAGCAAAGCCGCCAAAGCTGGAAAGTGCCGTGAGTACAAGGAGCTGCCCACTCCTGTGCTGTTGGGGTGTACGGTAAAGAAAAGGGAAAAAACAGAAAGCTTGTAAGAAGAGTGACATGGTCAGGTCGGTTCCCACCACCACACAGCAGTCATGACTCGAGCTGCGGAACCAGGCAGACCTGGGTTTGCATGTGGCTCTGCCATTTAACAGGCATGGGACTGCAGCAGTGACAGAATGTCACTGGCTGCGACTCTCTCATTTCTACAATACTTATACTTCACAGCACTTTTGTCAAGTTTAATGAGATAATGAACCAGATACACAGACAACAAAAAAATAGAAGCTCTTCTGAGATCTCTATTCGCGATCAGAGTGGAAGAAAACATCTGGGATGAAGCATGCCTTTCCCGCTCACCTGACGATGGGCAGCTTGGTAAAGGGAACTGGGGGCAGGGTGAGGCCGCCCGGCAGGGTGATGAGCTCCATGGTCCCAGGACACTTGGAGGTATAGTTCTCTAGGCTTTGAGTCACGTCTTTCTTTTCTGAAGAGAAAATAAAAACAAAATAAAGGTTGGTTAAGCAACAGTGAGTGGCTTTTATTTTATTTTGAGCAATTCATGATAGTCCAATCTTCTGACATAAGTAAAGGGGCCGTGAGCACAAAACACAAGAACAAAGAGAAGCTCTATTCATCTTATGTGGAAACCACTAGCAATTGCTCCACTTAAGGGCCTGTGGATGAAAATGAAATGAAGATACCATCCTCTAGATTTCCATTTTCCAAGAAAATAAACCCTTACCAAATTCTAAGAAACTAGGCAGGACTGCAGAATCGGTATATTTTATAACTTAACAATATTCTTTGAGCAATTACTAGGTATCAAGCAAAATGCCAGGACCTGTCCCTGAGAAGTTTGTATTAGTAACTTATCTATAGAACAGATATTTAGGCAAATAACTACAAATCAATATTTTTGATGCAAACATAGGGCTCTCTGACATAGAACTGTTTTTCTCTACCCAGCCCATATCCCTTTCATAAAGAGGAAGGAAAAGAGGATGCAGGTGATAATAATGTTTGCTTCTTGTCCATGGCTGCTCTGGACACGTGCTCACAGACTCGGTATTGTCCATAGCACAAAAGAGCTCAAGGGCACCCAGCACGCGGCAGCTCAGGAAGGTGGGCATTACTGTCCCCATTTTGCAAATGAAACACCTGAGACCAAGGAAAGATTAGAATCCTAGCACTCTAGCAGACCAAGGCAGGAGGATCACTTGAGGCCAGGAGTTTGAGACCAACCTGAGCAAGAACAAGACCCCATCTTTATAAAAAAAAAATAGAAAAATTAGCTGTGTGTGATGGTGCACACCTGTAGTCTCAGCTTCTTGGGAGGCTGAGGTGGGAGGATGGCTTGAGCCTAGGAGTTCGAGGCTGTAGTGAGCTATGATAAGGCCACTGCACTCCAGCCTAAGCAACAGAGTGAAACCCTGTCTCCAAAAAAAAAAAAAGAAAAGTAAGGAATTGGGGATTAGGGAGTTCACTCCTTCAGGCATCTATTTTCTCTGCAAAACACCAAAGTTATTGCTAAAGGGAAAGACGTCTGGAAGAGAACAGCAGCAGAGGGATCACCAGGGACAAGACCAGAGTAGTGAGGTCAGCCCCAGACTCCAACAAATGCTTTGGTCTTTCCCTGTCAGGCTACCACTTTAGGGAAAGTTCTTCAACCTTTCAGTCTTATTTTCCTGCAGTAGGAGTAGTACCTGTATAAGGAATTACTAAGGATAAATGAGATAATGCATTAAAAAATAGTGACTGGTAGAAATAAGCACTGACTCAATTGAAATGATTATAGCTATTATGATCATTATCAGATAGCTGCTCTGAAAGAAACGGCAGAAAGAGGGCCAAGAATAAGTAAATGGCTGCAGAGTGAAGCCAAGTGCACCAGGAAGGCTGGTGACCATAAATAATAAATATCGAGGCATAGATTTCATAGATCTCGGGCACAGAGATATTCATTGGTAAACTGCTGCCACAGGAATTTTCTGTGTCTAAGCATCATTCTTTAGGAAGCAGGAGGGCAGAGAAGTGACCAGAATTACCTTTAAATACAATAAAGTTAATCTACAACATGAAAAAAAATTATTTAAATAATCAAATCATTTTCAATCTATAGATAAAAAAATCTCTCTAAGGGCTCCAGCTGATATCATGCAAATTATCTAATTTGCCTAAATGTTTGGCAGAGCATTTGCGGTTTAGGTATCTTATTAAGTTGAATTACACCACACCTATATGCATTCTCATACTGTTAAAACAAAGGAAAGGAATCTATTTGTGATACCTAATGCCACTTGCAAAGTTATCCAACGAGGAAAAGTCACCACAGTGTATTACCTGGCTAAGCTCTGCATGGCATTTCCAGAGAGAAAATAACGTACACAGTGCACAGCGAGGGGGAGCACAGCAGCAATGGGCTTCACCGCCGGGCGGTCTCGCTGTGCCATCCTCAGGCACCCTCACGCTTGTGCTTTAGGTCTGGTCATTTTCCTATGGAGGAATTTCCTGTGTGGGAGGAAGGCCTGGCGGTGAGCGCTCTTGGAGCTCTGTGGAAGGCCGGGTTGGCGGGGTACCTCAGCATTCTCTTATTCCCCTTGAGTGCAGCAGGGCACACCTCTCCAGCTGTGCCTCAGGACTCCCAGCCAGGTATGCTTTCTTTTATCCTGCAGGGAGTCAAATACTAATCTTCTGCTGGCATGGGAAAGGGACAGTCACCTGCTTCAGGAGCAGAGATCTTGGATATGATCAATTTACACAGTAATTTTCAGCTGTCTCCTGCTTCAGTGCTATCACCAAACTCACGTGCAGAGGTGCCTACTGCCTCTTGAAGTGATTGTTGGGCACAGGGGCAGGGACTGCTCCTTGGCTTTCCCACTACTACCGAGGGATCTCATTGTCATTTTAGTGGGGTTTCCACAGTGAAATGCCCATGCTCAATTGTGAACATGGCCCATCCATTATAAAGTCCTCATCAACCTTTCTGCTAATGAATTTAAGCATTTACTATAAATTTTTGCAGATCCATTATTTCATCAGGGATCACAAATTGGTGATTTTCTAATTCTCTAATTTCTCTGCACTTATAACCTAGAATTTATCTAAAAGGAAGGATTTTTCCCACATCAACCCTTTGGTTGTCCTAACACAGATGATACAGACAGGATAGAAATAAATGATAGAATCTTTCCCTTTATTTACTGAGTAGAGAATTGTTGCCCTACCAACTTTGAGCAACGGCCAGGTGCAGTGGCTCATGCCTATAATTCCAGAACTTTGGGAGGTTGAGGTAGGAGGATTGCTTGTGACCAAAAATTTGAGACAAGCCTGGGTTACATAGCAAGACCCCTGTCTCTACAAAAAATAAAAAATTAGCCAGGTGTGATTGATGTCTATAGTCTCAGCTACTCGGGAAGCTGAGGCAGGAGGATCATTTGAGCCCAGGAGTTTGAGGCTGGAATGAGCTAAGATTGAACCAGCATGGGCAACAGAGTGAGACTCTGTCTCAAAAAGAAAAAAAAAGAACTTCCAGTGATGACCAATGAGTTATTATTTAGTATTATTACGAACTGGTGGGGTTTTGTATGACTGATGTTGCCATCATGTCCTTTTTCTAATTTTTGATACATAATAATTGTACATATTTATGGGGTACAGGGTGATGTTTCAATACATGTACACATTGTATAATGATCAAATCAGGGTAATTAGCACAGTCATCACCTCAAACATTTATCAGTTCTTTGTGGTGACAACATTCAAATTCCTCTCCTCTAGCTTTTTTTGAAATATACATTATTGTTAACCATAGTCACCCTACTATGCGTTAGGATACCAGAACTTATTTCTCTTATCTAACTATAACATTGTACCTATTGCCCAACCTTTCCCAGTCCCCCTTCCCCTGCACTCTCCCCAGCCTCTGATAACCTCGATTCTACTCTCGGCTTCTGTAAGATCAACTTTTTAAAATCCCGCACATGAAGGAGATCATGCGATATTTGTGTTTCTGTACCTGGTTTATTTCACTCAACATAATGCCCTCCAGGTTCATCCATGTTGCCACAAATGACAGGATTTCATTCTTTTTTATGGCTGAATAATATTCTACTGTGTATATGTACCACATTTTCTTTAGCCATTCATCTGTTGATGGACACTTAAGTCGATTCCATATCTTGGCTCTTCTGAACAGTGCTACAGTAGACATGCAAGTGCAGGTATCTCTTTGACATACTGATTCCTTTCCTTGGCATATATGCCTAGTAGTGGGAATGCTTGATCATATGGGAGCTCTATTTTTAGTTTTTTGAGGGAGCTTCACAGTGTTTTCCATAACGCTGTACTAATTTACAGTCCTACCAACAGTGTGTAGGGTTCCCTTTTTCTCTACCTCCTCATGAATACTTGTTATCTTTTGACTTTTTGATCATAGGCATTCTAACTGGAGGGAGGTGGTCTCTCATTGTACTTTTGATTTGTACTTCCCTGATGATTAGTGATGTTGAGCATTTTTTCATGTACATATTGGCCATCTGTATGTCTTCTTTTGAGAAATGTCTTTTCAAGTCTTTTGCCCATTTTTAAATTAGATTATTTGCAGTTGAGCTGCTTGAATTCCTTATATATTTTGGATATTAACCCCTTATCAGATGTATGGTTTGAAAATATTTTCTCCCATTCCATAGGTTGTCTCTTCACTTTGTTGATTGTTTCCTTTGCTACAGAAGCCTTTTAGTTTGATGTAATCCCATTTGTCTATTTTTGCTTTTGTTG
>CAUYSK010010398.1:0-16664 GCA_963575035.1 Avahi laniger | reverse complement strand
TCTGAGCTCAGGAGTTCGAGACCAGCCTGAGCAAGAGTGAGACCCCACCTCTACCAAAAATAGAAAGAAATTAATTGGACAGCTAAAAATATATATAGAAGAAATTAGCCGGGCATGGTGGCACATGCCTGTAGTCCCAGCTACTTGGGAGGCTGAGGCAGTAGGATTGCTTGAGACCAGGAGTTTGAGGTTGCTATGAGCTAGGCTGACGCCACGGCACTCGCCCCAGGCAACAAAGTGAGACTCTGTCTCAAAAAAAAAAAAAAAAAATGTTGGCTGTGGCCTCCTAAAGGTCGCAAACGGCAGTTTGCAAACACTGGTCTGGGCTCTAGAGATGTGTGTCCTGGGCGTTCTGGGGAAGGAAGACTAACCTGCAACTAGCGGAGGTCCAGTTGTGTCTACTAGAATTCCACGTGGGATTTCACCACCGAGAAAGGATTCTGGCATTAAAAAAGAAGAGATCTGAAAACTGCAACTGATGCTCCTTGACTTTTGATGGGGTTACATCCCAATAAACCCATCATAAGTTGAGAATGTGATAAGTCAAAAATGCATGTAATACGTCTAACTTACGAAACATCTTAGCCTACCCTACTTGAAACGTGCTCAGAAAACTAACATTAGCCTATAGTTGGGCAAAATCATCTAACACAAAGCCAATTTTATAATGAAGTGTTGAATATCTCAATTATTGACTACTGCAATGAAAGTGAAAAACAGAATGGTTGTATGGGTACTCAAAGTATGGTTTCTACTGAATGCATATCGCTTTGGC
The DNA here is from genome assembly GCA_963575035.1 of Avahi laniger. Taxonomy (NCBI): domain Eukaryota; kingdom Metazoa; phylum Chordata; class Mammalia; order Primates; family Indriidae; genus Avahi; species Avahi laniger. The sequence continues at coordinate 15,889 of CAUYSK010010398.1, read as the reverse complement.
ACCATTGTAAAGTCCAACCATCGTAAATCAGAGGTCTGTTCTGGAAATCAACTACCAAGGTGAAATGAAGGATAAATATTTAATAAGAGCATTGTTTTGTTTCTCGCATGAAGCTAGGAAGGTAAAGGGTGCCTGAAGGTTGACAAATAGTGCTCGAGGCCAGACCAGAAGCAAGCCTGTTGGCTTCAAGTGCCTCCACCTCTCCACTGTTTAATGAGCTGAGATTGTGAAACCCCTTGGAAAGCTGTGAAGTGTCACGCCAAGATACAGGAGAGGCATCATCATATAACTCTGCCTCTACTCACATTATTTGTATTATGTTGAGTATTTTGTTTGTGTTTTGGGTTGATACACTCTTCTTTTAGGGAAAAGAAAGGATGTCTTAATTAGAATTACAGCTGTTTTTGTGTTTGGTTGTTTGTTTGTTTGTTTGTTTGTTTGTTTTGAGTAAGAGTCAGGTAGAGTGCAGTGGTATCATCATAGCACACTGCAACCTCAAACTCCTGGGCTTAAGCAATCTTCCTATCTCAGCCTCCTGAGTAGCTGGGACTACAGATGCACACCACCACACCTGGCTAATTTTTCTATTTTTAGTAGAGACAGGGTCTCACTCTTGCTCAGGCCCATCTCAAACTACTGAGCTCAAGCAATCCTCCCTCCTCAGCCTCCTGGAGTGCTAGGACTAGAGGAGTGAGCCACCATGCCCAGCTTATGGTTGATTTTTGAACCCTGAATAGGCCTTTAAAAATTTTTATTTGCTGATATATGTAAATCATCTGTTGAAGTCTGTTAAAATAAGATTATGAACTAATATCTTTTAATCTTCAGTAACATAAAAAGAAGCTATTGAAATACTTTAACTTTAAAATTATTATCAGAGACAGTGGCCTACCTAGAAGTTTTGGATCCGAATAACAATATCAGAAAAGGCTCATGCTACCTAGCTTTAGTTATTTTTTCAATAAATCAACCAGCATTCTTCTGTACCACCTGCTGAGGAAGTTGCCATAATTTTTCAGAGAGAAAAACCAGGCTGCTGATTGACATTGTCTCCCTTGTTTTCGTCTCTGCCATATTCTTCCTGAAGACCCCTGTCACAGAAATAATTTCTGTTAATAAGAGGAGATGTGAAATAACATTTTTAGCAAGAAACTAATTAATTACAAGTTTTAATTCTTTAAAAAGTCGGCTATCCTATGGCTTGGGCATATCTGGCTAGTTCTTCTGTGGGATCCTCACCCTTCTGCCTAGAACTTGCTCTTTCCAGATCTTCCTGTGGCGTCTTGTTATTTACATCTCGCTGCAAATGTCACCTCCTTGGAGGTGGCTTCCCTGAGCACTTCCCTGAGTTACCTCTTTCTTGCTATTACCAGTCCCTGATGTCTTCTCAGTACTGCTGGTTCAGGCATTGACTCACATCCTTTTCCCGCCAGACTGGAAGCCGCATGCGGGCAGGCCCTGGCCCATCTTGTTCCCGCCTCTGTCCCCCAGTGCCAGTAATCGGTCTGGCACACAGCAAGTGCTTGGGTAAGTATTTGGGATGAATGAACTAGTGCAGGGTTTATAGTTGCAGTCCCCAACCTTTTTGGTGCCAAGGACCAGGTTCATGGAAGAAAATTTTTCCAGAGTTGGAGGGGGTGTGGGGGAGGTGGACCTCAGGAGGCCACGTGAGCAATGGGGAGTGGCTGTAAATACAGCTTCGCTTGGTAGCTGCTGCTCACCTGCTGTGCAGCACCCCCACCTAAGTTTCATGGAAGACAATTTTTCCACGGGGGTAGTGGGGAAGCAGTGGATCTCTGCAGCCTGGGCCGGCTACCTGTCCGCAACCCTGGAGTTGGAGACCGCAGGTTTATAGCATATTTGAGGTTCATTTTGAAGTTTCTTGTTTGATTGCTCAAATTTGTTAAATTATTAATAACAACACTCTTCAAACAGTATTAGCTCCTACACAGGCAGCCCCACACTTAGAAATGGTTTCTCTTCCGAAAGGCCATTTCTAGATCAGTTGCTTACTGCTCAAAGTGAATTTTCCAGTGGAATCACTCTTTCGTAGGTGGTTCTGGGGGTGGCTGGCAAAGCTGTTGCACAGAATGTGCGGAATGACCACCGACCATAATCTTGAGCCCCAGCTCCCCACCTGAGTCCAGCTTGCTAAGTTTAAGTTGTATCTGGACTGAAGAGGATGCTCTGGAGTCTGAACCCCGAGTTTTCCCACAGTGCTTTCCTTTATCAGGCTTCAAGGCTGTCTGAGCTTTGGAAGGGCTAGAGAGCGGACAGCAGGGAACGGGAGGCAGGTGGAGGCTCTGAGGCTGACCAGGCAGCAGAGGGGACAGCTGGCAGCATGAGAGGAGGAAAGGGTGAGAGCACAGATGTGGGCAGTCAGACCTCTGGCTGCTCCCCTGGCGGGACTGGTAATGAGACAGGGAGCCAGAGGGGGACCCTAGCACATGAAGGGCTTGCTGGTAGCAGATGACTGGAAGGAGGTCAGTATCCAGCAGGCAAGAGAGGGCTCCACATTATGAACCATCAGGCACAAAGCATTTTCCAGATACTTCGCATATGCTGTTTCACTTCACTCTCAAAACAGCAGTTTTAAGTAGGGATTTTCTGGCCCATTTTACAGACAAGAAAGCTGAAGATCAGAGAAGTTAAGTAATAGGCTCAAGACTGCTAAATCCATCCAGAGGTGGATAAACCTGTTCTCTCAACACGTTATTGTTCAGATGGTGTGGAGGATGCTTCTAGAGGCAAAATCAAACAGCAGTAAAACAAAGTTCTATTGATTTGGGGAACCAGTTACATGTATCGTATTCTTTAAATTTTATCATTATTGTCTCTCAGGTTGATTTTTTCAAAACAATTTTTCTATTTCTTTTTTTGTTTTGTCATTCTCTCACCCATTGGCTTCTTGTATGTGCATCCAGGTTTGAGGAAGGCGGGATGGAACTTCCAACAGGTAGGACCAGGGGGGAGATCAGGCGGGTGCTTTTCCTGCCTCCCTTCCACTGCTCCCCTGTTCCTGGAAGAAGCTTCTCTTTACTCGTGGGTTTACTTAGGCCTTGTCCTTGATGTAGGTAATAGTCTTGAGGAATTTCCAAGCATAGGTAAAAAGATACTTATGGGCTCATTTCCATTCAATAGATAACTCCACAAAACTTCATGAAGAAACTGATGTGTACAATGGTGTCTCAGCTCAGGCTGTTATAACAAAATATCAGCCTGGGTGGCTTAAGCAACAGACATTTATTTCTCACAGTTCTATAAACAACAAAGTCCAACATCACTCAATGTTCTGCAATTTACTTTTTACTTTTTTTTTATTTTAGCATATTATGAGGGTACAGATGTTTACGTTACGTATGTTGCCCTTGCCCCCTCCCCCCGTAAGTCCGAGTTACTTTTTACTTTTGCTGTATTTACATGTTAAATTTCTTTTCTTGTCAGTACACATCTATCTACTTAGTTCTTTTTATTGGCTATAAAATATTCTAATACATAGCTGCAATATAATTTGAACATTTCTCTATTGACGAGCATTTACATTGTTTCTATTTTTGCAAGTACTACAGATGATCCAGTGAACATCCATGTATGAGCCTTTATGTACAAGTATATTTCTATGGGATAGATATTGAGGTGAAATTGCTATGGGTATTTAAAAAGGTTTTCTGGAGACTGATAAACTGCCTTCCACAAAAGATCAGAATCATTTAAGCAGGATTAAATCTGGTTGGGAGGAAATGGTAGAATGTTTGGATATGGACCTTGAGGGATGATTGGGATTTCAACAAGCACAACTGGGGAAAGGAAGGGTAGATGGAGGGAACAGCATGAGGAAAGGAACAGAGGCAGTGAAGCCTACAACACACGCTTACAAAGAGGAGTAGGACAGCTGCCCTGAGGATAAGGTGTGTAAGAAAGGGTAGAGAGGCATGAGGCTGGAAAGCATGTTTAGCTAGCGAGTCTAAACATATTCTCCAGACCACTGGAAAACAATCGTGATTTGTTGTCGTGGTAGTTGGTTCCATAATTAGATCTACTCTTTGCCTTTAGCCAAGAATCACAAAGATACCATGGGCATAAGTCTTTTCTTGGCCAGCTGCAACCATCATATTGATTTTGAAATGTTGCTCTTTTGCTCATTTTTATATCTGTTTGCCATCCAAAAAAAAAATCAGCATTTTTTTTTTTTTACTACCTGGAGAGTATAGACCAATGTACCATTGGTACTAGTAAAGTTAAAACAACTTTATCTTCTTTGTTTTTGTTATATTTTGTTATATTTCAAGCTTCTAAATCATACCAGTTTCTCCTCTGGTGGTTGATTTATTTATTTATGGAGGCAAAGAAAATTTCTGAAGCAATACCTTATTATTCCCATAATATTTAAGATGAAATGAGTGTATTTTTATATAGTGGAATGAAGTGGAATGGAGCAAATTCCTTCAATGTAGCAATCGTTTGTTTGTTCTCGTAGCTCTTATATAAGGGAGAAAGGAGGTTTGTACCTAGAGCTTAGCATTCCCACCCTGCAAGCCCTTTGCAAAGATACTCTCAGGCCCTGCAGTGATTTCTCTGCTATAAAGACACCCAAGCACCCAATAGTCTTTCTCCAAACATTTCAGAAGATCAGAGAGTCTGAGGACATAGTTCGTATCCACATAGTTGAGATAATTTGGAGAAATCCTAAGAATGATTTCTTTAGGTTACACTTGGCTTGAGTTACATTCTTTTGCCTTTGAGAACTTCTATGGATATAAACAGGTCTGGGTAGAGCTGGAAAATTCTTGCTATAACCATGAGAGTTGGAGGGAGGATAGGATTAGACTTTTTTGCAATGATTTAACTATACATCCACCTTCAGACAGCATTATTACATTTCTACTTAATGGCATAGTTATTTGTATAACACAGCAATTCTCATGTTAGATAGGAAACTTCCTGAGTACAGGCTGTGTACAGAATTTGTCTTTGTGGCTCCAAAACAACCTGACACTGTTAGGTTTCTTCTACACGCAGAAGAAATTCAATAAATATTTGCTGAATGGATGATTGAATGAATAAGCTAATGAATGGAATTAAAACTATTCTATTATTCTCATCTATTCCATCAATCTGTATGCGATCACATTCATTTTCCCTCTAAGGTAATTTCTTTTTTGGGAAATGGAAGAATCTAAGGAGTAGCTAAGAGATAAGTACGGTGCTTAAAGACATGAGCTTTTCCATTGTTGCTGTTGTTATTGCTGTTTTGCTTTAACAAACACACTGCACCTTAGTGAGATGAGTGCCAAGGTGTTCACCTCTGATGCTTTGGAAAACAATGTACCTGATACTGCACTCACCATTTATGTAAATGTATGCACGCAAACTTAGAAAAGTATAACTTCATTAAATTAAATCTATTTCATCACAGTCAAATGATTGGGGTAATAAAGGGGCAAAGAAAGATAATCTTGAATTTCAATGGCTAAAACCTGTGAGTAGAGCATTATCTTGCTGCTGCTGTTATAAGGACCAGTAATTGCCATAGTCTAGACACAGGAACAGATGCAAAGTAGAGCTTTATTATATCAGACATTTGCCCTACTACGATACAGTCTAATTGCCCAGAAAATACACTTCTACATGAATTATTCTTAATTTGATTCGAAATAGGCCAACTGTTGTATTTTACGAAACTTTATCAAATGACAACAGGGAGCACTAAATTTAAAAATAGTTTCTCTTCAACACTAGCACTTTTGAAAAAGCCAATGAAATCCTCAAAGATTGAAATTATATAAATTTTTCAAGTGAGTAGGATATTTGCTTGGCAATGTCATTAGAATTGCGGTCATCATTATTACTTGCCTGGATTTCTAAGTTTGCGAAGTTACTACTTCTAGTGTTTGTTCTGTCTGAATATGTCTTCTTTAAAGCTAAAGAGAAAATCACATTCCTTTATTGAACTATGAAGTTCACTGAAAGCAAACTTTGTTTTTTTTTAAATAGTGTCTCTCTTTAGAGTCATTAAAAGTGGTTGATAAAGCTAAACCCTTTCCCATTTCAATTCTAAAAGATTTTTAAAACTTTCCTAAGCATTACATGTGAATGATTTTTTTGAAGGAAATGTGACCTGTATAACCAGTTCTCTCTCTCTAATTTTTTAAGGTCCATTAGAAGTGAGTGATTGTGTGTGTCTGTAACTTTATGCCAGTATTTTTAAGAATTTCAATTCAATTTTTTTTCCCTGCCGGCAGTGAATTTTAAAAGTCTTAAACATGCCCAAACATCTCAGGGGATTTAAAGAAAATTATAATAGTAACTAGTTTCTCCCTCCTCCTTAAGAAAAAAAAAAAACAGAGCACACTACTGAAATTATTTAAATCGACTGAGCCTTTTAAGCAAGTAAACACATTTTAACTAGGTTTTTTTCCCAATCCCTCCATTCATGCCAACTATAGAAATTAGCCTTCACTCTTCCTTCACTTACACATGGATACACACACTTGCATGGACACAAGAAAAATTTCTTTTCTCCTGTCAGCATTCCTCCCCAACAATGGTTAGATTAGTGGCATGAAGGCGGCCGCAGAGAAAGGACATTCAGACCAGAAGGCTCCCCACAGGCACAGCTGGTAGGGGTTAATGGCGGCTGAACCTCCCAGCCAGGGCCTTTTCTCTATTGTGTGTTCCACTCCTGGGAAGGAGGGACACTTGTGACAGCCTCCGGGGTGCAGCGGATCAGAGGTATAGCAACTGGGTCACAGAAGGAGTGTTCCAGAGCAAGGCGAGTTTAGGACTGCAGGAAAAACGCTCTCTGAAACACAAATGCGAGCATCTCTAACTGTCCACAACTGCTGCGGGAAGATGCAAAGCAATGTTTAGTGACATGGCTGATAGCCTCTTAATTCATGTCATCATAGCGTATCCTTACAGGAACAATCGAGCAGGACTGTTGGAAAGTGGTTGCAATTCGAGTGGAAACCATACACGTATGGCCAATGTACGTTATTAAAACTTGTGTGCTAATGTCTGGGAGTTCTATTTTTCATATGACGTAAAAATTGGCACTCAGACACAATGGTCAGAGGGGTAAAAGCCGAGGGTCTCTTGATAAATAGCAGGTTAAAATTTAAATGGAGACTGATTAATATGTGTACGTGTTGCAGATAAAGTACGTGGGCTTCAACACGCACCATGGAATGGGGAGAGGCATGGAAGTACCTCTGGGCTGCTAATTTATCTTTTGATTTAAAACCAGACAAAGCAATAACAATAGCAAAGTCAAAATCATTTTAGACATCTGATCTCTTTAACAGATCTTTATGTTTAACTGGATAAATAGAGCTTTCTAGGCAAAATATATCTTTTACAGAGAGGCCAGATTTTTGAAAGAAAGAGAGCTTTACCACTTTGAGGAACACTTATCTGTTAGTGTCATGGAGGTGAGTTTTGTTAAAAGAAATGATCCTACAGATCCTATTTATTGAGGGTCCTCAATAAATATTTGTTAAATAAATAAAGACCCCACAGCCACAAAAATGGGCTCTGCTATTCATTTTTAGTTTAAAAGGTCTACTTGTTTGGAAATCAGAATAAGGCTCAAGGAGGATGCTTTTCATACTGGTGAAGTGAGTTTGTTTCTTTTCAAAATAGCTGAACATCTCTACCAAAGGGTATTAAAATAATTCACTTCCAAATTAACATTGGCCTAATTTCTTTTCAATAAACCCAACCTTAAGAGCTGTCTAATTGGAGACCCGGTTTGGGCCACATCGAGGCCTTGAATGCTAGAGGCATCCTTATTCTAATGCTTTTGGCTTGGTTTATCTAATTTGAAATTTTAATGTCACTTGACTAAAATTTGTCCTCTGCTTGAGTTTGTTTTGACTTATTACTCTGGGAAAAGGAAGCAGGGGGAGAGAGAACAAATTAGGGCCCTTGAATTTTACCTGCAGCATAAACATTTAATACTTCCTCCCGCAAGTCACAATAGTTTTTTGGGAAGCAACACAGCCCAATGAGCTCATTAAAGCTGTTCTCTTTCGGTTGTAACAGGGGAGGGGAGGCAAATGAGTCCAAGCCTGGAGTGTTGCTACAATACTTACAGGCCAATGGAGGAGGCTCTGCTTTGCTGCACCTTGATGTGTCTTCGTGGAAAGGATTGATGTTCTGAGTGCACAAACCTCCCACAGACTTCTAGCCACGAATGGTAGAGGGTGACTGGCTTGTTATCAAGCATCACCATTAATGTCTGGAGCCTGCTAGAGGATATACACTCATGCACTAATTTGGTGTCATTGGAGTTCAGTTGACAGAGGGGAGTAACACAACTATTGTACTATGCCAAAATAGACTTCTATGGGGAGACAATATTACAGGTCAGTGCTATTTACAAAATTCACAGGTGTAACACATATAAGACATTATTTTATTTACCAATAATCATTTTATTTCTGCTATTTCATTATCAGCTTTGAGGATAATCCCAACATATGATTTTTGAAATATACAGCAACGAAAAGAGAGAAGCTTTTCAAGTTGCACAGTAAGTCAGTGGGAAGACCAGAGTGCATCCCTGAATGCAAGCATGCTCCACTAGAAAAAAGTTCCTTTTTCTCCAGAAAACACTTCCTTTTTTTTTTCTTTCATCTTTTTTTATTTGGAGGTGAGGACTGTGGCAAACAAAAGTGATCACAGGATGGTACACTTGTATTATTACTCTAAACACTGAGAATGGTGAAGAGTTAAAATGCATTTTCTTTCTTTAAAACTCTAGACTGTTCGACCCTGAACTTGAAAGTTCGTGTGTGTGTGTGTGTGTGTGTGTGTGTGTGTGTGTGTCTACCCTGTTGAATTTCTTTTTAATTTGAGAAAGTAAAAACAAGTCACACCTGGACAGAGACTTTTCATTTCTGCCAATTTTCAACTCACATTGCATTTTTATGACTGTGTTATTATACATCCCAGAAAACAAAGCTAACACAGCCTCCTTGCATTGGAGCTTGCAGGTGCTGGTGTAATAAGATACATTTGCATTCCCTGCTTTTTTGAATAAAAGAGAAGGTGAGACTAGGGGAGTTTGTTGACCTTATTGCTGTGGTATGTGTATTAGGCATACAAAGAGACAAAGAAATATTAAATTAAGAACTCAGAAAGAATTGATTCAAATGACAGCCTCACACGTTACAGAGTTTTCGCATTTAATAAACTCCTGATCTCCCTGGGAGCAATTGATTTGAAGCAATTGATTCGAATAGTTTGTTGTCACATTTTTTAAAATGCAGGTAATTCCATTTTCAAAAACAAATTTAACAGAAGATGTTGTTTACAAAATCACAATGCTGTTTTTAAACTACTCGCTCCAAGATCGTGTGATACAACTAACTACACAGGACATGCTAGGGAAAGGGTTAAGCTTTTCTGACTTTCAGATACAATGAAATTATGACAGGAAGAAAATTGTGCCATTTTAGCATGAAAATGCTTGTACAAATACTGTCGTTCCTTCCTTCTTACTTTCTTTATAATGCCTCGGCAATAGCGAAGATGACAGACATTTGACAGGTATCTGTAAGCATACGGCCCAGGCAGCTCATTAAAGTTTTTCTTTCTATGCATCAGCTTTCACAAAGGCAAAAACCCATTAGCATTGACTATTTTGCAGATTAGAAGAATTAAGGGCTTCAAACGTTGGCTTATACCAAGCAATGTCATTTGTGAAGTGATGTTTGCTTTATTATTTCTCTTTCTCTCCCTCTGAAACCAGACTGACATGACTTTAGCTCAACGCAGGGCGTAATGTGCAAACCAAAGGACTGGCTCATCGATGAAAAGAAACACATTCCCTTTTATACATGACTGGAATGGCAAAAAGGGGAGACTTTACATGTACTATTTAGGCTCATTAGAGGACTGATTATGATAGTTCTCTGGTGTAATCTTTAATCGACTTTGACACTAGATTTGCCCCGTTACAAATCCTGTCATGCAAATTAAGTCATTTGTGTTGTTTGATATGGAAAGATCTGCTATGAAATGAAAGATTAGCTCGCAGATGAGGCACCAGAGACCGCTGCCCTTGTGCACTGTGCAACTGATTACAGGGATGAGAGCGTCCATTTCCACCCTGCTGTTAACATTTAGGAAAGGAGATTAAATTAACGTGGCTTTGGGTCTTCCTGCGTGAGGATATTCGAAATAGATGTGCATTTTTTCATGGATATTATTCTCGGACTATACCAAACAGGTGCTCTAAAGGCAGGGCCCTAACGTCCAGTTATTTTAACCCGTTTTCCATCGAGTGGGATTGTATTGTGTACACTCAGGGATGAAATTCTTTTTCTATACAGGTGATTGGTGTTGATTGACTAATGGGCAGCTGGACAAACCAGGTGGGAGCTCCAGTTGCCCCAGAAAACCGTAATTTAATTTGGGCCTTCTGCTCCCATCTCACCTTGTATTTTAAATGTTGGATGGCCCCACTGTCAGGTTTTGGCCTAATTGATTATTTAAAAAAAAAAAAAAGTAGTGATTTGCAAGACTTAAGGAAAGTTTTCCCAAAAATATTCATGGGAAAAACTATTTTATCTGATAAGTAAAAGGATAACAGTAATATTAATGCTATTTAATGACTTTGGAAACTATGATCTTGTCATTTCTATTAATATAATATAGTTGTATATATTAAGTATAAGAAGTATATTATAGAATATAATTTAGTTTTGCTTTGCTGGACATCTTGGGCCCTGAAAATGCAAGTCATTGTTAGTAGAAGATGAGGAAGAAAAGACTAGATTTAATTAAAACTACTTTATCCTAAAAGAACACATCAGAATATACTAGTTTTGGGCATTTTTCCCTTCACAAAGCTCTTCTGACTTATGACAAGAAGTTCATTGTTTTGTTGTTATACTGTATTTTTAAATTTGTATCATTTTTTATTTTTGCATTGTTGCTTTTTGTTTTTTTCCTTGAATATTTTTGATTCATGGTTCAGATGCAGAACCCACAGGTACAGAGGGCCCACTGTACTTCAGGTTACATCAGATCTTTGGCAGTAGGAAAGTAGCTATATAAAGGAAAAGTTTTTTTTAAACCATTTTTTAAAATGTTAGTGGTATTTAGTACATTGCCCCACTGGTTAAAAAAAAAAGCCATACATTTAAATGGAAATGAAAAATTCCTAGGCATAATTTTGCTTCACTGAAAAAAAAAAAATGATGACATGATCAAGAGGCTCAAACCAGTTGTCCTTACCTTCAGTTATTTCTTATTTATAATCTATGGCTTGCATCCTATTTCTTTTCACAAAGAGTTTGTTAAAAAAAAAGTGACAAAATATGATTATAGACTTGCCACTAAATGAAAGGTCAAATGCAATCCAGCAGTCAGCTGGCTGGAAAGCTTCTGGGGGCTTTGCAACTCAGGAACTGGATAAATATTCCCTGTAATGCGGGGGCTGTCATAGAAGGTGCCTTTGATTGAATACTAACGTAAATAGTCATTTAAAATCCCTTTTAAATGATCATAACACAAGTTAGAGTGGTCTCCAGCAGGCTTATCCATGTGTCTTCTTTTGGAACATTTTTAATAGGCATGCTTTGTCTTTCCAATGAGTCACACACCTCTGTTTTGATTAACTTTGATCAAATTTGAGGATTTCATTTCCCTTGTAGCTAGGTAGAGAATTAGCCATTTAGATATCACTAAAAGGAATTTTAATGAATGAAATAACATGGAGATTTTTCTTGGCAATTCCCAGGGGAAAATTAATCTATCATAGAGTTTAACTAAAGATTTGAGAAAATTTTCACAATTTCCCATGCTGACCTCACCAAAGAATAGGAAAATGTCCATGAAAATTTCATTCCATCTGATATTCATGAAAGACCTAGGTGTATTTTTATTAAGGTGAGTTAGTATGAAATTATGAAAAAATGAGGAGGACCCTAAAAATAGATAAAAGAAGAAAAATGAAAATAAGAGTTTTGCAATATAAAAGAGGTTGAAAAATCTGCAAGGTAAGAATGAATTAAACACTGTTGCTTTTATTATTAATACTATTACACTGACATTTATGTGACTGAGAGTTCCTGCAGTTTATGCAGTATTTCATTCATAAGACATAATCCTTGCTATTAATGTAGTACTTTAAATTTAATTTTATAGCACAGCAAGCTAAATTATTGCCATTCCTCAGCCATCCACCTGGCTTGGGGACTTAGGCTAGCATATATATTGTTTCAGGCCATGATGGGCCAGTTAACATATCAAAGGGCACACTGGTACTTTCAGACTACTTTCAGTGGTTCACAGACTTAAGCCCAAGTAAGAATCAGCTGGAGGGCTTGTTAAAACACACGTTGCTGGACACCAACTTCAGACTTTATCCTTCATTTGTCATAGGTAAGATTTTGCATTCAGCAAGTTGGTTGATGCTGATGATACTGGTCTAGGAGCCACACTTGGAGAACCACCGAGAGAGAGTATCATAGAGATTCCTGAAGGGTGTAAGATTTCTGCATAGGAAAATCTCTAAGTACTAGGAAGAGAAGGGAAATAAATTGCCAACAACTTCTTTTAATGTTTTGTCTTTCTCTTTTCCCTTTTAATGTAGGCAACATCCAACTTTAGTTTTCAGAATGTATTTTTCAATTTTTTATTGAAATTCAAGTATTTTTTTTATAGAAGAAGAATATAATATCTAGGACATAAAATGTTGTTAATAAATATCTGTTAACTGTGTGTAGTTCTCAGGCTAAAGAAAATATTTGTCACGTAATGTTTCTAATACGCAGGATTGTGTGCTGCTAACAGTTAAGATTTTAGTTTTGACACTTCATCCCCATCATTCTGTTGCAAAATGTAGTCTGAGCTCTGATGGGCAGTAGAACATCTGCACATTGAATGATCTCTCTGTGGGTGAGGTAAACAAAGACAATGGGCTTGGGAGTGGCTTGTGGAACGAAGCAGAAATTCCTGGATATCAGGGATTTCAATATCTAATTATGGGCCTTTCAGCAATATTTTGAAAGCCCTGAGTATATGCCAGGGCCAGGGTTAGGGGCTGGTTGGGGGATAGTGAGATGAGCTCCTCACCTTAAGGGAACTACAATCTTATTTGTTCTCTGCACTTGCTTAGATTAAGCAAGAACTAACTCCAGATGAGGAATGGAGCCACATGGGTCCCGTTCTGGTACTCAGATAATCTTGGGTTAGTCATCAAACCTCTTTGAGCCTGTTTACTCCTCTGGAATGACTATCACATGGTATTTTCATGCTTTGGATCATGACTTATACATTGTGCCCATTCCACAGTTCCAATCATTTTTCTAAAACAGTGATAATGATGCCTGTCCTGTACTTCACAGAACACTTCTGAGGGCCAAAGAGATGATTAGTGAATAAGAACTTTGCAAATTGGAAAGTGTCATGCAAATGTGAAAAATCATTCTTCACTACGTATAAACACGTTTGTAAGAAGGTTCTACCCTCAGATGTTTTTATGGAAGAAAAATAAAAGGATTTGCATCTATGAGGCTAGAGCTCCAGGACCCCCTGGCCCCTTTTCTTGGTTACTGTGTCCGGACACGTTTTAAATTGAGTGCCCCTACAGCAAGGCAGCCTGAATTCTCTGCTTATGGCTGAGCTTCTGGGTGATTCACAGTGGTGTCCTGGTTGCCCAACAGCCAAACAAAGTGTTCTTCTTGCAGGTATCATCATACAGTCGTGGACAGCTCAGCTGCCACAGCAGCAAGCAGAAGTGGTGGTGGACACTTAGCTTCCAGTGGGAGCTAACGAGGTATCACTGTGAAGGAAAAAAAACTCAAAGCTAGGCATACTTCGACTGGAATATTGTCTTCGTGACATCCAATTATGTGGCTTTAGGGACACAACTCTAAATTCTTTCAGCCTCAGTTTGGTCATTGGTAAGATGGAGTAAAAGCAGTGAGTTTAGTGAAGGTTAAACAGATTATTGAATGTGGGGTGTTTAGTAATAATTAATGTAGGTATCTGACATGGATCAAGTGCTTTATAAAAGTTGGCTGCTATTGTTATGATGATGGGCACACTAGAAACTTGTGAGAACACACTCCTTTAGCCTGTAAATGTCCTTAAATGCTAAGCTTAAATTCAGGAAGTGCCCAGAACCCATTTCTGTACAGAGAGCAGCCCTGTTGGCATTTCAGGAGAGAAACTCCAGCCATGGTGCACCTGCTGTCTTGTCCCTGTTGCTACTTATAGCTTATGCCTAAATTCCTCTTGTCCCTCCTTTCCCTGGCCTTTATCTCTGAGAAAGTTCATTCTCATGGCTGCCGGTTGATGCCAGCTGTCATCTGGAAGTTCAGCTCGATTGGAGCCCCTACACATGGCTTCCCACTGTGCTTCTCACAGAGTGGCAGCTGGACTTTGAGAGAGCTACAAGGCTTCTATGCCCTGGCATCAAAAGCCCCAGAATGGCCCTTCTGTTGCAATCTGCCTGGATTCAAGGAGAGAGGTGTTAGACCCTACTTCTCAGTGGGAGGATTGTCAAAGTATATGTGACCATATTTAATTTGCCACAGTGATTGTGAAAATGGAAAGTGGGCAATACCTTGAAGTACCTTGGTTATTAAATGGAGGGGAAGACATCCACAGAGGACTCGATCTAAGATCACTAGAAGATTTTAAGTCCAATTTTTAGGGAAAAGGTGCTTTTATGTCACCTGCTCTTGCCTTAGCCCGGCACCTAGTCCATGTGTAGTAGGTGCTGTGTATTTTTCTCTATCCACATTTATTTTCCCTAAAAGCAAAGACTGGAACTGGCTTATTCTCTTTGTATCTCCAGTGCCCAACTCAGATTCTGGCATATAATAGTAATTCAAAAAACGTTAATTGAACAAATGCATAGCTGAGTCATTATCATAAATAGGTAAGTAGAAAGAACAGCTGATTTGAGAGAAAAGATCATCTTTGACATTAGATATATTGAGGTTTAAGAGTCCAAGGACATCTGGGAATTGCCAGCCATTTCTGAGAATATGAAACTGGAGTTCAGAAAGGTGCAAGTAATGACACAGATTTGCAAATCACCCGTACAGAGTTGATAATTGTCAAGGCTGCATGCCTTCTCCAAGGGGGAGACGTAGAAGAGGGAGATGAGGATTAGAGACTTTGCCACAGCTTTTATTCCAGGAATAGGAGGAAGAATAGTCAGGCATTGAATGTGAATGGCTAATTCCTACCTCCAAAGGTGAGGAGGGCCTCCTGAGCAAGGTCGTAATCCTGCAAGAGGACAACATTTGTCACCTTTGACCTTGGAATCTTGTTAATTGATTCCTCTCCACGAATAGTCATACACTTTGATCTAGTAGTACTGGAAATGTTCTCAAGGAACTCATTCAAACAACCCGAAAACTATGTGTCAAAGAATTTCCTTGCGGAAGGACCTGCAACAAAGTCATATTCTCCAGAGAAGTCAAGAAAGATAAAGAATGAGAGAAGCCAGGGAATGTAACACACAGGCAGATAAAAAGTCAAAACATTTTAACTAACATTTTTATCAAAAATATTTGGGGCCGGGCGTGGTGGCTCACTCCTGTAATCCTAGCACTCTGGGAGGCCAAGGCGGGCGGATCATTTGAGCTCAGGAGTTTGAGACCAGCCTGAGCAAAAGCAAGACCCCATCTCTACTAAAAAAAAAAAAAAAAAATAGAAAGAAATTAGCTGGACAACTAAAAATACATATATAAAAAAGTAGCCAGGCATGGTGGCACATGCCTGTAGTCCCAGCTACTCGGGAGGCTGAGGCAGTAGGATCACTTGAGCCCAGGAGTTTGAGGTTGCTGTGAGCTAGGCTGACGCCACGGCACTCACTCTAGCCGGGCAACACAGTGAGATTCTGTCTCAAAAAAAAAAAAAA
>CAUYSK010010396.1:0-22750 GCA_963575035.1 Avahi laniger | reverse complement strand
GAAATTAATTGGACAGCTAAAAATATATCTAGAAAAAAATTAGCCGGGCATGGTGGCTCATGCCTGTAGTCCCAGCTACTTGGGAGGCTGAGACAGTAGGATTGCCTGAGCCCAGGAGTTTGAGGTTGCTGTGAGCTAGGCGTACGCCACGGCCCTCGCCCCAGGCAAGATAGTGATAACCTGTCTCAAAAAAAAAAAAAAAAAAAAAAAAAAAAGTGGTTTACAATTGGCTACAGTCCAAAATTTATTTCTCCTTCAAGGAAATTCATGGAAAGGACCCTGACAAGTACTCTTGCATATAGGTTTCTGATAACTTGGGAGATGATACCATTGGACTAGGTAAAAACTTCCAGGACTAACTAAAAGGCTGATGTATTCATGAGCATTTCTAAGCTGACATCAAGCAGGACAAGAGTTAATTTCATGGGACTAAACTGATAGAGGACTAAATGGTTGATCTTTTTAATGACTTTTTTTTGTTTGAAACATTGCTGATTCTTTCTATGTTTTGTTTTCCAGAGTCAAGAAAACGTATTTTTTCTTGTGAGCTATTTTTAGCATTTCACAATTGAGTAAATGTGGAGGCTAAAGTCATTCCATCTTGGCTGCTTACCTGCCATGTTAACTTTTGATTAACTCCAGTCTTGGGAATGCTGCCAAAATTTCTACTTGATTTACTGTTCTTTGTGTAAGCCAAGATAATGTTGATGTTATCATTAACACGTACTTATCATAAATCCTGCCCTTAAGAAAATTATAGGCTATGATTTACATAGCGTCCTTGCCTTTCCCTGAATGATTGACTTTAATTGTCTTTCACATTTCTTCCGGAGCACGTCTACCTTTTCCTATATTATATAAGCCCTTGGGCTGAGGGCTAATGGTGCAGAGGTCTACCTGTCTTGCTGCTGTCCAAGACCATGATTCTATCCGTCAGTTCCCCAATAAATCACCTTTTACCAATAAATTGGATGTGTCTGCCTCATTCTTTGGTTTTTCAGCTCCTTCTGCTTTTGGGGGTCGCTTTACCCCTTTCATGAAACAATTGGAGATCCGACCAGGAGCAGTCCAGGAACAAAAGTGTGGGCAAGGGGAAGGAATCACAGGCAAGGGAGATCTCAGGGTGGCTCTCCTCGTCTACATCGGGTGTTGCCCATTTGCTAGATGCCTGTGTAACACCACTTGGGTACCGGGCTGCACCGAGTATGCCAGAGGGCTAAGAAAGCTTGTTAGTAGAAAACTGCATGACCCACTGGGGTAGGGAAGGTTGCTGGGCAGCAGCAACAATGGGTTGGCCACTTTTATGGGCTGTGCGAGAGGCCTTGGAAGTACAGTTAGTGGGTGGCGTGAAGGTGAAAGCTAGAGTTAGAAAGGGATATCAGGACCTTATGCCCATATTGGTGTCTGGATTGGCAGATAAGCTCAAAACTCAGGAGGCACACTTAGAAACTCTAGCCTGACACTTTGTGTGGCTGGGAAGGTGAAAACTGCACCAGCTGAATGTGTGAGCTGTCCTTGCTAAACCGGACTGGGATGCTAAGACCTGGAATCCTAGGGAACCGACTTGTGAGTCGGATGAAGACAGACGTTATCTTGGAGGAGGAGGAGGATTATCCTCTCCCTTTGAGCTCAAGACCACTCACCCCGTGGAAAGCAAAAGCTCAACAGGTGCAGTCGGGCAATAATGGACCACCTTTTCAGGACAGCTGAACTATCTGAGAGTCTATCTCGAAAGGACTATTGGACACAGTAAAAACTTGTAAACAGCTGTGACGAGAAAGCTGTAATGGTGGAACACAGGTGGAGATGGCATCTCCCCAGCAGGGAGTGAAGGTGAAAACATGAGCAGTATCACCACTCATCCTGCGTTGAGACAGTGTTTGTGTGATGCAAGGACTGTCCATGGCAATCCTCGTTTTACGGACTGGATGATCATGGCCATGAGAGAGGCCTGGCCAAGCGAAGGCCACTTTCCTGGTCAGATCCCAGAATGGTGATCTCTAGAGGAAGCACAGAGCAATTTAAGGGAGTCGGACATGTGACAGGCCATATACACCCAACAATTTGCAGGACCAGACGTGGCTGAGCTTACTGCAAGCATGAAAAATAAGTTGTTACAAACTGCCCCTGGGGTTGGCGTGGCCCACTCATATCCCTCTCGGGTCCTCCTGTGGGACAAGATGTGTATGAAGTGGGGGAAACTGTAGCCGATCTCAGAGAAACTAAAAAGGGAAGGATGAGGTCTGGCTGGTTGCCAAGGGAAAAGGAAAAAAGATGATGCCAATTCCATCATACTAAAAAAGGGAGGTCTAAATGGCCCCCTTAGGGTTACCAGGAAACAAATGTGTTATGATTAGATCTCAGTTGGGATAGACAAAGAAAAGATAGATCGGCAATTCCATGCCATATTAGTGGGCCTTTGGAAAGACCTGAGTGGTTCAGGCCCCTTCCCAGCATCTTCCAGAGGAGGAGAGGAGGAGAGGAAACTCCTTGTGAAAGAACTCCGATCTCTGTGTTCCAGGGGTGGATTCCTCTCCAGCCTAGAGACTAGGAGTGGGGCTGAGGTGGTCTCCACCTACGAGCAATAGGGCGTGATTGGAGGCCCCACGTGGAGCTCATAATTTATTGGAATCCAAGAAACAGGGAGAGGATCTTAGCTTTAGTGGACACAGCTGCAGAATGCACCTTAATTCATGGAAGCCCATAAAGATGTCCTGGTAAGTGGGCAGCTATAGTTGGTTACAGGGGATGAACAAGCCGGGTCAGACAACCTTCTCTCTTTAGTATTGAGTGGAGTCTCCCACCTACTGTACTGTCTTTATCCCACTTATTCCAGAAAACATCTCGGTTAATGACATCGTTTTAGGATGCACTTTACGAACCTCTGTGGGAGAATTGTGCCTATGGATCTGGGCGGTTATGGTTGTTGCAAGAGGGGAAGCAAAATGGCACTCTGTACACCTTCCTCCCCCAGCATGTTATTAATGTGAAGCAATATGGCATCAGGGGGAATGGAAGAAATCACAGCCACCAGACAGCCAGCCCAGAGTCCCTTCAGCAGCCCTGCATGGCTGCTAAGGAAACTCGGTGGCACCTGGCACGTGATGGTAGACTACAGGGCATTAAATCGGGTGGTTCCCAAGATACACACTGCTGCACCTAAAATAACTGGAGGGATACAACAGCCAATGCACACAAACTGTAGGCACTTGTCCCGCCGCATTAGATTTAACCGATGCCTTCTTCACGACCACCTTACACCCTGCCTCGCAGAATCAATTTGCCTTTACTTGGAACGGCCAGCGGTGGACATTCCAAGTGTTGCCCCAGGGTGAGCTACATAGCCACATTATTTGTCATGGAATAATTGCTAGTGATTTAACTCTGCGACCACCACCACCCGCTGTTGAACAGTATCATTACATTGATGATGTCATGCTAACTGCTGAGGCCTTGTCATTGCTACAGCAATGCCTCCATGCCTGGTGCTCCTTTCTGCAAACCAGAGGATGGGCCATCAATCTGAGACAGACACAAGGCACAGAACCAGCTGTAAAGTTCCCGGGGGTCACTCGTTGGGTAAGACTCGCCATATCCCAGGTGCAGTCATTGACAAAATACAATTTTCCATGCCTAAAATAGTTAAACACTTACAAAGTGTCATAGGTCTTTTGGGATATTGATGGATTTTTATCCCATGTTTAGCTCAATGTTGGCATCCCCTATACTGATTAGGAAAGAAGGGATCTAGTTGGTGCTCAGATAAAGAAAAAGAGGAAGCATTTGTGAAAGTTAAAATACTAGTGGCTCAGGCACAAGTCTTAGCTTCCGCCCTTCCTGGGGTACCAACATCTTTAGATGAGACCATAAACACAGGAGGGTCAGTTGGGCCCTCTGGCAAGTCCAGCATGAAAGAGCAGTTCCCTTGGGATTCTGGTCACAACTATGGAAGGGTGCTGAAACCTGCTGTTGCCCTACCAAACAACAGGTCTGGGGGTGTATGGGTGCAGCAAGCTGAACCCGTAACTACTGCTTTGCTGGTACCAGTAAGGACGGGTCTCCCTATCAAAGGCTAGACAGGAGGGTTGTTTTCCAGGCTTGGATCAGCTATTGCTCAAGCCCCACTTTGCAAAAGTAGCATGCGTGCCTGCAACAAGGCTGTGCCTGCTCCATGCGCCCCTCGAGGGATGAACTGTGTGCTATCCTAGGGCCAGTGCACTATGAGACCAGTGCCTCCCCCATTGCAGAGCCCACACAGGAGATGGCTCCAATGGTACACAAAGGCATGGCCCCCATTCCTGAAAATTCTTGGTACTCAGATGGGTCGAGCCGCAGTCACCCCTGTGTATGGACAGCAGTAGCTGAACAAACTCAAACAGATAGTATCTGGTTGAGGTGGGAATACAGCAAAGCGTCAGTGGGCAGAACTCTGGGCAGTATGGTTAGCTGGTACTCATGAACCACGGCCTATAGTTCTCTGTACAGATAGTTGGGTAGTATTTAAGGGCCTTCCAACTTGGCCTGCCCAGTGGACCTGAGATGACTAGTATGAGCTTAAAAAACCCCTATGGGGAGCTGCCAGGTGGAGAAACATTTGGGAGTGGCTACAAGAACCCACTGTGAGCTTAATAGAGTATCATGTGTCTGCACATGGGTCAGAGTCCCCTCGGAAATATGGAGGAAGATCCCTTAACAAAAATGAGAACACTGGCTCCCTTGCAGTCATCTGTGCTAGCTGGTTTGGTACATAAACATAGTGGGCATCACAGTGCACGAGTGGGCTAGCAGATAGCAAAGTGTGCAGGATTACCCTTCTGCTACACGGATCTAGTGGCAGTAGTAACAGACTGGTTAGGGCGCCTCAGCCTGCACTCACACTGTATCCCATGTACACCGAGACACATGCGTAAGACAGCTACCCCTGTGACAGTCTGGCAGATAGATCACATTGGATCTCTGACAGGCTTGTAACAAAAGTCTGCATTAACGTGAATATTGCCATGGGATTGTTGCAGGCTTTCCCTTGCAAAATGGCAAACCATTAAGGGCTTGGAACAACTCAGTGTCACGTATGGATATCTTTAAAGCATTGATAGTGACTGAGGCACACATTTCGCTGGACATGATGCCCAAGATTGGGCACATGAAAGGGACATAGATTGGAGATTTCACTTATATAATCCTCAAGTGGCAGAATTGATTGAAAGGAAAGATGGAGGCTGGGCATGGTGGCCTACGCCTGTGATCCCAGTACTATGGGAAGCCGAGGGGGACGATTACTTGAGGCCAGGAGTTCAAGATCAGCCTGAGCAACACTGTCTCTACCAAAAAAAAAAAAAGTCTGGCCATGTAAATCTAGCCCTACAAGACATGCATAAACAAATAACCGCAATGTCTGACTCGACCTTTCTTTCTCCCAGTGGCTTTCCTCTTGTTTGGATCCTGGAAAACATAGTTTCGAAAGTTATAATACTATTAATTCTGTGTCTTATACTTGGCGTAAGTACCATTGCCTGATGTTGTTGCTGTGGCCACTGCTTACAAGTAGAAAATAAACTGAGGCAACACCTCATCCACAATTTACCCTCTACCCTAAGGCTCAGGGACCACTGTGGAAGAGGAGGACATATGAGGTTGTAAAAGCTGGATTAGAAGGGTGGCGTGTACATGTCGCTCCATCTTGGGGGCTCATCCACCATGCTGACTTCTGATAACTCCAGTCCTGGAATGGCTGCAAAATTTCTGGTTTTTTTTACTGTTCCTTGTGTCAGCCAAGACAACCTTGATGTATCGTAAGTGCGTACTTATCATAAATCCTGCCATAGCATCCTTGTCTTCCCCTGAAGGGTTGTCTTTAAATGTCCTGCACATTTTTTTCTGGAGCACATATACTTTTCCCTATGATAAATAAGCCCTGGAGCTGGGAGCTAGTGGTGCAAAGATCTACCTGTCTTGCTGCCACCCAAGACCACGATTCTGTTAGTTTCCCAATAAATCACCTTTTACTAACATGCTGGCTGTGTCTGCCTCATTCTTTGGTTTCTTGTCTCCTTCTGCTTTTGGGGGTTGCTTTGCTTATGCAGCGTTTTCGTGAAACAGTAAAGTGTAGGTTTGTGAACAAAATTGAAACATTTATCTTTCTCTGATTTCTCCAGAATTTGAAAACTATTTGAGAGTATTATTAATTTATGGCAATATAGTTATTTGTATAAGTTCAATAAGAATGTGTTTTCTTTTATAACAGAACACAATTGGAGACACTGGTTATTTTACCACAGCTTTGACTGGAGTAACATATTTTCAGATATGACCAGACTGCTTTGAGAAATCAAGGTTGACTTTAGAGAGGTGATAAAAAGGCCCTTAAAAGACTGGCCAGTTACCATGTCTACGTGGTTCCTTTACAAGGTTCCAGACCTGGGGTAAGTAAACAATGTTACTTTTTGACAGGCTCAAGAAACTCAAGTCATTTTGGGAGCTTGAGAAGAGAGGAGTTCACCCAGTTATGGATATTGCAGGCACAGTCTGATGGTGAAACGTTGGCTTGGCTTACTAGCCTTGAGGCTTTTAAAAGACTAATCTGAAATTGCTTACAAAAAAGTTCCAGAAAAGAGCCTATGTGGCAGTCCACTTGCTCGAGCCTTCTTGGGCATGGCTCTGGGGAAAAAAAGAGCCTACGAGGCCAATGGCTATTCTTGCTGCACTTTATGCAGATAATCAGGCCAAATATAATGAGACTAAAACTTATTTTGCAAATAAATAGGTCCTACTATGATTTATCCTTGGTAGAAATGGGGAACTAGAGAGAGAAAATTATGTTTGAGAAGAAAACTCTAGGGTACCTGTTATTAGATTCTAGACCTGTTCATTGTTTTTTCAGTTTTTATTATTTATCTACAATTTGGAATTAATCCTGAATTCTTTCCTAGCTTCAAGTCTCCAAACTAACATTTTCAAAATTTCCTTCCATTGTTCTCACTTGGACTCAGTGAAGTTGCTACAACCTTTTTCCCGAGGCCCTGCAATCGGAAGCTCATACCTTGTGCCGTACAAACTACAGGCAAGAAAAATCTGTCAGATTGCCATAGCCTACCGTCACCTGAACTGAAGACGCTTCGAGTCCAACATCTACACACCTCAAGTGATTGCCTTCCAGCCGCTAAGGAAACTGGTTTACAGATTGTTCCAAATATTTACCTTTGTTTTTCTTCTCTTTGAAAGCCTGTCTACAGTGCCACCTCCTGAAACGAGACACAGCTGTTTACCAGCAGAAATGGGAGACTGGTTTAATGTGATCACTTGCCACTCAACTATTAACTCAGTTTTTCTCTCCACAGACTCAGCGTTTAGTGTATGAAACTTCTAGGGAAGTTCCAGACGGCAGTGTGGGGCTCAGACACTGATACCTTCAAATACGCTATTTTAACATGATAAACTGAAGAAGCCTCAAGACTCTCTGAAGTCTTCCCGCCTCCATCCCTCCCAAAGCACAGGATGAAGTTGTTCTCTGAAGTTCTTTTATCTGCCTAAAGTCTGGATCCACCAAGAACAATTGTTTTTTCTTCTTGCTATTATCTCATTGTCTATTGCAGAAAAGAAGACCAAGCATGTAACCACACCTGAACAGACTCTTTCACAGGATAATGTCTGTCTCTCAAATTCCAAAGAGAACTATTTACTAGTTAGTCTCTGTCCCTGGATCCATGAATTCTCCATAGCATCATTTACTGCCCCTAAACAGAATTTGTCTTCTTCACCCTCCCATAACCTGTTTTGCCTGGAGTACAGCCCCCATCATTTCTGTAATCTCAAGATGGGTATGTCAGCTTCCGAACCCCTTTGGGGGCTGAGTAATCACTCCGTGGTTCTCCTGTGGTACACGTTAATAAATTTGTGTGCCTTTCCCCTAGTGAATCTGCCTTTTGTGAGTTGATTTTTCAGCAAACCTCCAGAGGGCCAAGGGGAAGTTTTCCTTTGGCCTCTACACTGGCCAGACCTGTCTGGGCCATTTTGTCCTGCTCTGAACCACATGTCTCCAAGTCACTGGACTTACTCTCACAAAAGGCTGGGCACAGACTGCTCTAGAGGTGGCAGTGCTGTTTTCCAGTATTCAGGCCTACTTTTCTACTTCTTTTACCGTGATATTTTTATCTACCCCAATACTCGCATCTTTTTGATGTAATGCCACTAAGGCAGACATTGAACAGCTGCTCTTTACTTTCTCCACTCAGTTTCCAGTCCCTCTGCCATCCCCTTATCATCCCTGATGCTCTTCTGGTCCCTCTTTATTACTCAACTCTGTCAGCATCCCAGCCTCTGCCCTGCTCCCACCAAAAACAAACAAACAAAAAATCCCAAAGCTAAGCAGGGACCCAGAAGAGGAGTCCTCTTCTGGAATCCTTTGGGGAAGAAGAGGCATGAGAATATGTCAACACCCAGATGTTGGGGTGCAGCGTATGATTCCCCCAAATATGGCACTTGGGCAAGCCTGATGCTTTTGAAAATCAAAAAGGCTCAGAAATAAGCCCCATAATCAAGGTACCTCTAATCTCATCTTGTTCCTCTCTCTTACATCACTCTAAGGGCAGTGAGGTACTCTCTCCGGAATTTCCTTATCTGACCAAGAAATCTTCATACCAAAAAAACGCAATTGCCTTCTATTCCTTCCCTGAATTCTCATTTCCACACCTGGATGGACTACCTCTCAGACTCATTCAAATTCCAAAGAGAATCATTTACAAGTTAAGTTCTGTCTCTCTGGTCCATTCATTCTGCCTAATAATCATTTACTGCCCCTCTGAATGTAACAGGCAGAACGGCCTGAAAAAAGGTAAAAATGTTTTCTGTCTCTTTAACCACCCCCCCAGTCCTTTTGGGAATGAAGCCTGGATCCCTGCTTCAAGTCAGCGGTTGGGAGGGGCAGGGGAGCGTCCTTTGTTCTTTATACAACAGGAGATGGCTCAAGGGAATCGTCTGGGCAGAGGTCATGAGATTGTCTTAGTCAAAGATGGAATGAATTAGGACCAAAAGTTGAAAGTAATAACCCAAAGCTGGAAAGCTCTCCTTTAAATGCTCTGTGTTCCTGCTCAGAAGAAGGACATTGGTACTTTAAGATCAGAGTCTCACAACCTCCTCACTTGCTGGCAAATTAATAAACTTCTCTTTTCTTCTCCTCAAACCACTTGTCCTTATTCTTCTGATGTGATCTCAGGGAGAAGTGCCCAGCTTTTGGTATCAGAATTTGGCATCCCTGGGTGGGCCCATCTGCACCTCAGTGGAACAGCACCCAGCAACTGCGGCTGTGGCTAGAAGAGGCGGGGAGCAGCCCTAGGTTACGCTGTGGATCTCCACTGGGAGAAGCAACGTCCTTTTGGGTAAGAGGGAGAGGAACGGCACCAGCAGCTGCCAGAGCCTGTTTAACTCTGGGGGAGCTTCTATCTCTCCACCTGCCAGAACCAGATGCAGCTCCTCTCTACCTGAACCTTGTTGGGGAGAAGGAAATGGATCTAAAAATGTCTGGACAGCCTTGGCCATTTTTCTGAGCAAGTTCCCTGACATGCACATGGAGACCCTTGATTCCACCCATTTGGGGACAGTTTTGAATCTTCCGGCCCTATAGCAGGGCATTTGCTTGGAGGCATCATTTGGGGTGGAACTCACAGGTTGAGTGGAACTAAAGAACTTGTTTTGGATTTGGAGCTCATTTGCTGTTTCCAGGGAATGGGGGCACTAGACCACCGAAGAGGGTTTTGAACCTTCCAGCCCTGTGGCAGGGCATTTGTTTGGAGGCACTGTTTTGGTGGAGGCACCATTTGGGGTGGCATTTGTCCCCTTTGGATTCCCATTTGATTGATAGGCCTGGGCATTTTAGATTGTTTGTGTTGGGAATTCCCTATATTGTTTGTGTTTGATTGTTTGTAAGTTTTGTTCTAACACGGGAGGGTCCATTTCTGTTCCACATCTGAAAGTCCCCTGGGAAGAATTTTGGCTGAATGGTCAACTTATAGCTATGAACTTATGTCTGAAGGAAGAATGATGTATTGTCGTAATATCCCCTGGCCAATGTACATGTTGGGGTGTGAGGAGAAGTGGCTGTTGAGTGGAACATTAAATTATTAT
Source organism: Avahi laniger (assembly GCA_963575035.1). Classification (NCBI taxonomy): domain Eukaryota; kingdom Metazoa; phylum Chordata; class Mammalia; order Primates; family Indriidae; genus Avahi; species Avahi laniger. The sequence goes on along the minus strand of CAUYSK010010396.1, from coordinate 12,631 downwards.
ACTATCTTACCACTGAAATTATTTTTTCAAGGGCCAGGTAAATGGGATGAGATCCCATATGTACAGTCTTTTATGCAATTACATAATAAAGTGTCCAAAAGGCCCAGAACAAAGTTAATGGTACAAAGGAAACCTCTGCCTGTAGTTGTTGAGGGAAGCCAGACCCCAGATGACAGAATTGAGGAGGAATTAGCCAGGTTAAACCTCACGGACCCTTTCAGTGCAAACTTCATCAAGCCCCATGCCCCACCATCAGCCCCTGCCCCAGGTATCCGCCATTGCTGGTGGAAGGGTCCATGGTCAGGGTGGGCAGGGCTGGGATTTCTCAGTCCTATGCCCTCCCTGGATTATGACTTAGGAATAGGAATGGTCTCCCTCCAAGACTTGTCAGGGAACTCCATTCAGCCAGAGAGCATTCATAGTGGGGGCAGGGCAATTTCCATCATGGCAGTACCTCATAGGAGGCTTGAATGCACATGGACAGCCAGCAGCAGGGTATTATTGGACTTACATCCCATTTTCCACCTTGGATTTATTGAATTGGAAAAACTCAAACCCAACTTATAGAGAGGACCCCCAGAGAACAACGGAGTCATTAACAGACATCTTTGTGACACACAGTCCCATTTGGGCAGACATACAGACCTTACTGAATATATCATTCACTTCAGATGAGCATAGTCTAGTGATGGGCGAGGCCAAGGAGGAGGCACAGCGTCTCCATGGCGAGGATCCAAATCAAATCCCAGACCTCAATGCTGCCATCCCAATGGCAGAACCAGACTGGGATCCTAATACTGATGCAGGCAGTGTGAGAATAAATCATTACCAGGAGTGTATTCTGGCAGGCCTCCGGAGGGGAGTGTCTAGACAGAGGTGTTTAAACAAGGTCCAAGAATTACAGCAAAAAGCTAATGAGGATCCCTCTGAATTTTTGGAATGCTTCTGTCAGGCATATTGGAAATATACAGATGTGGATCCAGAAGGCCCTGATAACATGTGCATGGTTAATACGACTTTTATAGGGCAGAGCACTCCAGATACAAGGAGCCGCAGCATGTGGAAGGAGCGATTGGCATGAATCCCTTCCAGCTGGTTGATATCACCTTCAAAGTATATAATGCCAGGGAAGAATGGAAACTGAAACCTGTGCATGTTCTGGTAGCTGCACCAACCAAGGATCCTTTGAGACAGTCAAAAACAAAGGGCAGGAAAGGCTACCCCAAGGTGAGGCACAATCAGTGTGCTTTTTGTAAAGAGGAAGAACATTGGAAAGAGCAGCGCCCAAAGTTGCAAAAGGCTCCAGGTAACAGGGAAACCCCAGGAGAGCAAATGGTCTTTGAGCCTAGGACTCGGATGATGAATGAGGGGACCCAGGGCTCCATGCCTCACTAAGGCTCCAATCCACATATGCCCACAAGAGCCTTGGGTATAATTGACAGTGGGGACTCGATTGGTGGACTTTTTAATTGACACTGGAGCTACCTTTTCTGTCCTAAACTCTAAACTGTCTTCCCTTAGCAAAGACACGGTGTTGGGGTGACTGGTCAGACCCAGCAATGGCCCATGCTCCAAACTCTCGAGGGCCAACTGTGAGAATGGAAACTGAGATGCAGTTTCTTATGTGTGCCAGACTGTCCAACACCACTCCTAAGCCAGGATTTGTTTTGCAAGTCGAGTGCCCAAATAACCTTTTCTCCAGAGAGGCAACAGCTTCACCTACAGATGGCACCTGAAACTGCGCTCCAGTTTCAATGTCTACTCACGGACAAAGAAGCAGCAGCAAATCTTGCTCCCACCTCAGTCTACCAAAGAGTGAATAAGGCCATATGGGCTGATGGGACCCCGGGATGGGCAATAACAGCCATGCCAATTACCATTTTGTTAAAAGAAGGGCCCTCATGCCCTCGTAGAAAATGATACCCCCTTAAAAAGGAAGCCTTGGAAGGAATCCAAACTATATTGAACAGATTTCTGGAGCACAGACTAATTCATCTATAATACACCAGTTTTATCAGTCAAGAAGCCCAACACCAATGAGTATAGATTTGTGTAGGATCTACATGTTATTAATGATATTGTGCAAGACAAACACCCTATGGTGCCAAAACCATATACTCTATTGACAACAATACCAGGTGACCATGAATGATATTCAGTATTGGATTTAAAAGATGTTTCCTTTGCATTCCTTTGGAAAAGAAGACTCAACTCCTTTTCTCAATTGAATGGCAGGATCCTGAGACTAGGACAATGCACAGTACTGCTGGACTGTGTTGCCTCAAGGGTTTAAAAACTCTGTGATCCTGTTTAGTGAGAACTTGTCAAGAGACTTGTGGAACCTGCAATTGGATCAAGGGATTCTATTACAATATGTGGATGATTTCCTTATAGACAGCCCTGATTATGATCATTGTCTTCCAAATACAGTGACTGTGCTAAGTCATCTGGCCTCATGTACCTATAAAGTGTCGCTTAAAAAGGCATAGATTTGCAAATAGCAAGTTACTTATTTGTGATTCCAAATTAGCGTGGGAACCTGTAGCCTAATGTCAGACCAAAAGCAAGTCATCTTGAATCTTAAGGGGTCCAGAAATAAAAGGACACCAATTGTGCAAAAAGGAACCAACTGTGTAGGTTCTTAGGAATGGCATGGTTCTGTCTCATCTGGATCCCAAACTTTGGACTAATAGCAAAGCCTTTATGAGGCCCTTCAAGGGGCAGATGTGGAACACCTGGTCTGGACCACTGACTGTCCAAATGCCTTTGAGAGACTAAAGCTGAGTCTTGTGACTGCCCCTGCTTTGGGATTGCCTTGAAAAAAGAATTTAAATTGTATGTTCATGAAAAACAAGGAATGGGCTGGGAGTCCTGGAGCAGACAGTGGGAAACATCCACAGCCAATGACATATTTGTCAAAGCAGCTGGACAATACTGTGAGAGGATGGCCTCTTTGCCTCCGAGCAGTGGCAACTACTTGTGACCTGTTGCAAAACGCTGAAAAATTCACTTTAGGACAACCTGCTGTCGCATATGCACCACATCAGGTTCTGACGTTACTAGAACAAAAGAGGGCGCCCGATCTCGTCTGCTCTCAGAAGCTAAGCAGGGTTGGGCTTGGTTAGTACTTGGATGGGAGAACAAAAGTGGATGGTTATTGGCTGATTGCAGGAAGACTGGGAAAATACCAGGCCATCCTTTTGGATAATCTCAATGTTAAATTAAAGACTATGTCCACTCTTAATCCCACCATCCTGTTAGCTGTTGAAGAGAATGAGTCTCTGCAGCATGACTGTTTAGAGGTTCTGGAGGCTGTCGATTCTAGCAGGATGAATCTGTCAGATCATCTGATGCCAGAGCCAGATTGGGACCTTTCCATTGATGGGAACAGCTTTATGGTCAACGGACAGCACAAGGGCTGGATGTGGTGTGGTTGCGGAATGACGGGTGCTGGAAGCAATGGCACTGCCACCTGGGACTTTAGCCCAGAAAGCTGAGCTGATTGCTTAAACCAGAGCTCTTCAGTTATCCAGAAGGAAAAAGATACCTTCTCAGGATGGGTAGAGGCTTATCCTACCTGAAAAGAGAAAGTGTCTGAAGTCACCTGAGTCCTTCTGAAGGAATTATTGCAAGGTATGGACTCCCTTCCTCTATATAGAGTGATAATGGACCCTCCTTTAAATTGGAGGTAACTCAGCAAGTAAGTAAAGCCCTGCCTCTAGAATGGAAATTGTACACATTGTGGAGACCTCAAGCTATGGGAAAAATGGAGAAAATGAATCATACTTTACAGAGGACTATAGCAAAATTAATGCAGAAACCCCCCCAAAGTGGGATAAGATATTGCCACTCACCCTCCTCTGGATAAGGGTAGCCCCTAGAAGCAGGCTTAAGTTGAGTCCCTATGAAATAGTTTATGAGAGACCTTTCCTGGCACCCTGAGGTAGGTAATATAATCATAAGGGAAGAAAGCAGAGTAAAATAATGTATTAAACAAATAAGTCAGATACTAACCACCATGCATGAGCTTGCCTCTTTTAGGTCCTTACCTCAGCTGGAAGCACCCCTTCACCCCTTCAAACCAGGAGACCAGGTGTTGCTTAAAGCCTGGAAAGAACAAGGACCTGAACAACAACTACAGAGAGGTGGAAAGGACCCCATGAAGTGCCTCTACAACTCACACCTCATTGAAATTGTCAGGGTAAAATCTTGGGTTCACCATACCAGAGTAAAGAGGTGCCCCAGGGAAGAATAGGAACCAAAATGCCAGTGGATGAAGGAAAAATGTACAAACCTTCCATCTAAAACAACGGTCTACAACGTTTTTGGCACCAGGCACCAGTTTCAAGGAAGACAATTTTTCCATGGACCAAGGGTGGGGGAATGGGGTGTCCTGGGTTGGGGGAGGTGGTGCAGAGCTCAGGCGGTGATGCACAGCCCATTTCCAAACAGGCCATGGACCAGTACTGGGCCAAAGCCTGGGGGTTGGAGACTGCAGATCTAAAACATCATTCCAACTCAGCAGGAAGTAGCTCGATGACTATGTCACCCCTCCTCCCATAGATATGGAAGGGTAAAATTGACAGTAGGTAATATATAATAGGGAGAATGGCCTAAAAAGGAGTAAAAATGATTTCTGTCTCTCTAAAACTTCCTCCACTTCTTTTGGGAACTAAAACCTGCATCCCTGCCCCAGACTAGTGGTCAGGAGGAGCAGGGGAGTATATTTTGTTCTTCATACCACCGGAAATGGCTCAGGGAATTGTTTTGGTGGAGATCATGAGATTATCCTAGCCAAAGATGGGATGAATCATAACCATCAACTATAGTTGAACAGCAAGAGCCTGAAGCTGAAAACCTCCCCTTTAAAAGCTCTGTGTTCCTGCTCAGAGGGAAGATGTTGGTACTTTAAGATGGGAGTCTGCCAACCTCCTCAATTGTTGGCAAATTAATAAACTTCTCTTTCCTTCTCCTCAAACCATTTGTCCTTGTTCTTCTGATGTGGGCTTGGGGACAAGTGCCAAGCTTTCAGTAACAAAAAGAATTGTCTACATTCCCCATCTTCTCCCTCCCCCATGAAATAGGGAACATAAGCTTTGGAACTCCATCAGGGTCTGGGGTAATCTCTCTGTGATTCTCCCCTGTGCATGTTAATAAATTTGAATGCCTGTTCTCCTATTAATCTGGCTTTTGTCAGTTGATTTTCAGTAAAACTTCAGGGGATGAAAGGGAATTCTCTCTTCACCCCAACACAGACTATGTCCTGGACTGGTGAGAGAGAAATAGAAATAACTTCATTTTGGCCTGGATGAATGGAAGTTGCTGCCCAGAGGTAGTGCCCTTGATGCTGCGCTGAGGGGAGTGGGAGCTAGAGAAGCATCCTGGGACACCAGAGGTGGCAGTAAAGGAAGCAGCAAAGTCTGGAGGGGCAAAGAGAGAATTTTATAATATTTATGAGGGGTCTTAAAAATTCGTGGAAAATGCATGTTATGAAAAAACTATGCATGGATTTCAAATTTTCTGTACCAGAATAAGCAGTACTAATTTGTTATAACATGTCTGAACAGGATCTAACTAGAGGCACTGCTGTTGAAACCACAAGGGGGTTTCAGCCCAGGTCCAGGTGCTCATTGCACAAAGGCCCAATCAGGGTTGCCAAGGAAGAAAGGAATTTTCAATATGAAAGAAGACTTGTCGGGAGAACAGTAGGGGTAGTAGCTGCCTCTAATCCCTCTCTCTGACTAATAGAGATCATGGGCTTTTAAAAGAGGGCCACATGCCTCGGGGCTGGTTGAGGGAGACGGTAAATCTTGGCACCAGGGGTCTGCCCTGGGACCTTCGGAATCTCAACTCTTTCGTCTTGGAGAAAATCCACCATTTCTGGAAAACAACTCAAAAGTTCACGTAGTTAGTTAAGAGAGAGGATTACAGAAAAATATATAGGGGGTCATTGGAATTTGTTCATGGGAGCCAGTTACAACTTCCCCCTTTTTTAAAAAAATTCATTCCTCAGTGTTGGGGAATCAGGACATAGATCTATCTGGCTGCTTCCTGCTGAAATGGGGCATAGGTGGGGTATGAGGGAGATTGAAAATGTTGGACCTGTAACTGAAACTCTTTAGTACATATTGTTGAGCTCCCAGCCTCTGCCCACCAAGGTAGCAAAGTATATCAAAAGAAGTAGCCACCCCCCTTCTGGGATCCCTCCCGTGAAATATTGGCCCAGTGTCCCTCAGATGGAATTTATATCCAAAATTCCCCTGGTCACTCATGAAGAAAGTTTTAGGGAGTTAGTTTAATGGTCAGGTTTTGAGCTGGTATGGACTGAGAAGTGGTGGTGAGGATTTCCAGCAAGCGTTCCCTTTGTCCAGCTATTTAGACAATCATAGGCACAGGAGGTTTTTCCTCATTGACTCCACACATAAAAATATACTCAGAGTGTGCACCAACTGTACCTCCTGCTGTTTTCCTGACCCTCTGAACCTAGTGTGTTACCAATTTTCTTAGACCTCGGGAAACATTTGCTAATATACTATTGTACAACCAGTAGTCCCCCAATTGGAGGGAGGGGATTAAAGTCAATCGGTTGGTTGTGCAATTGCCAGGCTGCTCTTTTGGCGCTCAAGTCTACCACAGACAGTTCTCTGAAGTGCCTGGCAATGCATGATGGCTACCTCCCTGGGCAGTAAAATGGCTTTTAATATAATAACTCAAGAATTTGTGGTCCATATTTAATTTTATTGTTTTCAGAGGTAAGGTACCCTTATTTCTTTTACACAGCTTTATGAGCAGGTACCACCATAAAGATATACTTACAATCAGTCTAATTAGTGAAATTAATTTATTCTTCTGGGCAGATGTCCCAGAGGGGTAGGACTTGTGGCTCAATTACCTGTTGGCCAGTAACCACTGTGTGCCCAGCTTTGCATCGTCTCTGTTCCATAGGCTGCTTCCATCCACAAAGGGCTCCTCATCTGGGTCTGACAGTGGCTGCTGAGGCAAATCCGGGAAACCAGAACACAGTTGGTCAATAAACTGAGTGTAATCATCGAATGGGGAACCAGTGTCTGTATGTAGCAGGGTGGCTAGATTGAAGGTGGACACCACCTTCAGAGTAACATTAGAATTATCTTACAAAATAGCCCGATATTTTAGTGGCCATTAACTAAAAGCCTCCCTTTTGTTCCAGTAGGGGTAATACCTCATGTATGGTATGAACAGTCATCAGTTGCCCAAGGACAAACTTTTCAGCTTCCTGTAAAATATCACAGGTAGAAGCCACCACTCTCAGACAAATGGGACCTCCTTCATTACCACATCCAGTTGCTCAGAGAAATAAGGTCTAGGTTGCTCATGATCCCCCAAAGTTTGTGACAATACCCTGTGTCCAATTCCTTGCCTTTCTTGAATGAACATCAAAAGGCTTATGTAAGTCTGAGGGGCCCAATGCAAGGGAAGCCATTAATTGTTTTTAATACTCAAGAAGGCATTGTGTCATTCCCTGGTCCAAGTGAGTGGTTCTTTTTCTTCCCCTTTTAAGGATTTATAGAGGGGTTTTGCGATTAGCCTGAAGGTAGGAACTTAAATCTTGCAAAACCCAGCCATACTCAATAATCCAGTCATACCTAGGAATTCTTGCAACTGTTTGTGGGTAGTGGGGACTACTATTCAATCTACAGCCTCTCTCCAACATGTGAGGAGGTTCCAAGTTCCAAGAGAATTAAAACACCAAGTATTTGATATTGGGAAGTAAAATCTTAGCTTTTTCTGAGATGCTTTATATTCTTTGTCCACCGGTAAATTTAATACAATTATGGCATGTTGCCTAGATTCAGCTTCAGTCACACAGGCTATAAGGATATTGTCTACATACTATAAAATCATTCTGTTGCCTAAAACTATTTGCCTCAAACTTCTGGTGAGAATTTTTTCTGAAGATTGTCAGGGAGTTTTTAGCCTCCTGAAGAAGGAAAGTCTAGTAGTACTAGCATTTGGCTTTAGACTTTGAGTCTTCCCATTCAAAAACAAATAGTTCTTGGGATTTGGGAGCAAGAAGAATGCAAAATAAAGTGGCTTTTAAACCTATTTTTGAGCACACCAGTAGGCATGTCCAATCTCCTTTGCCTTCATGGCTAGAAACTCAATTTTAAGGTTTGTTGGGTTCTTCAAATCCCCTTGGCCAGGAGGGGGTCTATTGAGTCAGACAAGGGAAGGTGGTGAGTTTACATTCCTGCCTTTTGGCCAAAATTTGCCAGAGGCAGCATCAGTGGCCGAATTTTTATTTTGTCCCATTGTTGTGGGAGGCTGGGAGTGGTGGCTACCTGCCCCAGTTCCATCCTGTCCCTTGGTGGGAACTTTATGGCCAAGGTACTTAAAGTCAAAAGACTTCTAGCCAATTAAATGTTCTAGACCAGATGGGAACGGGGGGCGGAGGGGGGGGGTAGGCAGGCATTTATCAGCTTTTACAAAGTAAGAGCAAAAAATCCGAACACCAAAAGCAAGGTTATAAAATTAAATTATCTATAAGTGTTGCACTGTCATAATGTTACTGAAAGTTTGGCACTTGTCCCTAAGGCCACATCAGAAGGACAAGGGGTTTGAGGAGAAGTAAAGGAGATTTATTAATTTGTCAGCAAATGAGGAAAAGGCAGACTCCTGTCTTAAAGTATCATTTTCCCCTATAGAAGCAGAAATACAGAGCTTTTAATGGGAGATTTTCAGCTTCAGGCAATTGCTGTTTAACTATAGTTGATGGTTCTGAAAGACCCCATCTCCTGCGAAGACAACTGTGACCTCTGCCTGGACAATTCTCTCCTGCCATCTCCTGTGGCACAAAGAACAAAAGAACACACCCCTACTCCTCTGATTACTGGCCTTGGGCAGGCATGAAGGTTTTAATTCTCTAAAGAATGGGGGAGGTTTTAAAGAGACACCCAGCAAAACATTTTTACCCTTTTTCAGGCCATTCCCTCTGTTACAATAATCTTGGGTTTAGTTACAGACTTGTAGCAATTTGTTATATAAAATATCAGTTACTTTAGTAATTTGTCCTAAGGTACCTGATTTCTTATTATATGTCCGTTTGCATAAACCCCATACCTGGGAACAACTATGCCATGAAACTCTGTCACCAAGTATCTTGATATCCTCTCCATAATTTTCTTTTAAGTCTGTGAGAAGCAGGAAATTCCCTACGGTTGGGATGGATGCCTGCACCACGTGGCCCGAAAAGGCAAAGTCCTTCGTTTTGCCAGCTGTTTGAGCACCTATGTGTCCTTCCTTGTTCTGGAGGGTCTGAACTAATCCCATCCCTCAAAATTGGCCCTTACAATCTCACATGCCACCCTCTTTTGTGTCAGTCCCTGGGTTTGCAGTTTTAGCAGCAGGGCATTGGCAATGAAATAGCTTTTCAATTCTGGAAATATTAGGTTAAGTTTCCTATTTACTTAATCAGTAACTGTTTTAAATAAAAAATCATACAAAATTCACTTCTTTCCATGACTTCCTCTTAAAGAAGCAAATCATGGACCATAGCTGATTATAAACTGTTAAACTTATGTTTCCAGAAATGACACTCAGACATTTTATGATTATCTGCTACTTCATTTACTTTAGATATCAAATTACTAAAAAGATTTTTGAAACTATAACATATAGACACATAGTCAGAAGTGGATCTTATAGATTTATAAGATTTTTCATTTGCCAGTTTTCAAATAGTTTCTCTCCTCCACTTTAAATTAATGATTTCTTGATTACTTGTTTTATTGTCCTAAACAATTGTTGCTACGAAACTCTAAATTTGCATTTCCAAAGACATGAACCCTGGTAGAAAATTTACATCTCAAAGCACAGAACTTTACTTAGACTTAAACAAAGGTAAAATTTATTACATAAACTTTGCACCATTGTCCTTTTTATCCTAAAAGTTTGTAGTGGTTTAGGTGCAGAGAGGGAGGTGCCATTACAAATGGAGATTTTATTTTTATAGAGGTAAAATTTCTTTTACAAAGAGCTTTAAAATAGCCAGCTAGGCCGGACGCGGTGGCTCATGCCTGTAATCCTAGCTCTCTGGGAGGCCGAGGCGGGTGGATCCTTTGAGCTCAGGAGTTTGAGATCAGCCTGAGCAAGAGCGAGACCCCGTCTCTACTAAAATTAGAAACAAATTAATCGGACAACTAAAAAATATATAGAAAAAAATTAGTCGGGCATGGTGGTGCATGTCTGTAGTCCCAGCTACTCGGGAGGCTGAGGCAGGAGGATTGCTTAAGCCCAGGAGTTTGAGGTTACTGTGAGCTAGGCTGACGCCACCGTACTGTAGCCCGGGCAACACAGTGAGACTCTGTCTCAAAAAAATAAATAAATAAATAAAATAAAATAAAATAGCCAGCTAACTGCAGACCGATTTAGTTTGATAGATGGTCTTTGCAATTTAGCTTTTTTCTTAATTAGATTACCGGCTTTAGGGTAGACCCTCTTAAAGGAACTGGGTGAAGAAAGCCCATAATTTTAGCACCAGTACAGCTGGGAGGCAGAATACTTAGATCCAGTTATCATTTCAAGTTATTTTCTGTTAGCCATTTTTATAGCCTGTGAATATTAGATACACAACCAACATGATGAATTGTGCACTCAACAAAGTCATTCAATGTCTAAACAAATTCCATATCCAAACACAGTTTCTTAAACAAAATTGGAGGTAAAGAGAAGGAAAAGAATTTTATTTTATTTTATTTATTTTTTTATGTTCTATTTTTCTTTTTTTCTTTTTTTTTTATTTTTCGACCCCTTATTTGAAGGAGAAAGTATAATACTTCAACTCTCCTTAGTTCTATTTTTCTTTTGTAACTCCTGTCTCCCTGAATGAAAAGAATTTTAAAACATAAACTAAGAAACAATCACCAAATATAGTTTTAATTGTCAACAGAAAAAAAACCAAATTCTGTAAAATAATTTATTTTATTTTTTTGAGACTAGAGTCTCGCTCTGTTGCCCGGGCTAGAGTGCCGTGGCGTCAGCCTAGCTCACAGCAACCTCAAACTCCTGGGCTCAAGCAATCCTTCTTGTTCAATCTCCCGAGAAGCTGGGACTACAGGCATGCACCACCATGCCCGGCCTATTTTTTTCTATATATTTTTAGTTGTCCAGCTAATTTCTATTTTTAGTAGAGATGGGGTTTCACTCTTGCTCAGGGTCATCTCGAACTCCTGATTGCTCAAGCAATCCTCCCACCTCGGCCTCCCAGAGTGCTAGGATTACAAACATGAGCCACTGCACCCGGCCTCTGTAAAATAATTTAAAGAGGTTTATTTTGAGCCAAATTTGAGGACCATGGCCTGGAGCCACACCCACAAAGCCTGAGCAAATGGACTCACTGTGCTTGGGTCACAGTTTGGTTTTGTACGTTTCAGGGAGACAAGAATTACACATAAAGTTGTATATCAATACATGGAAGGTGTACATTGATTTGGCCCAAAAAGGTGGGACATCTCTCAAAGCCGGGGCTTACAGGTTATAGGTGGGTTTAAAGACTTTTTGGTTTATAATTGGTTTAAGAAATTAAGCTATGGCTAAAGTCTTGGAATGTTTTAAATTAAGATAAGGAAATCTGTTAATCAGAGACAAGCCACTGGACATATTCCCAGACTTAGTGATTTCTTACGTAAATCGAGGACCTGCAGGTTTGCCTTGCACAGTCTTAGGCCTGTTAATGAGTTACAGAGGATGTCTCTGAGAAGGGAGGAGCATGATGAGGCACGTCTGACCTCCCTTCTCAAGGCCAGCAACTCCGCTTTAAGGTGTCCCCTTGGCCAGGAGGGGGTCCATTCAATCAGCCGGTGGGGAGAGCCTTAAGATTTTACTTTAGTTCACATAATTATTACTTTTAAACTTAAAAAAATCTACCAAGATAACAAACATAAGTATTCTAGTAAGACTTGCTATTCTGAATGATGTAACATCTTTAAGTTTTATAACTATTGTAGAAGTTTAACACATCTTGCTTCATGATGTTAACTAATTACATCATTTTAAAGTACCAACATTCCAAAATAAAATTTATTGATAGGACATCACCTGACTACAGACTGAATAAACCTCTATCAATCCTTAGCGTCTCAAATAAGAACACAAAATCATAACATTTTTACATAAGGAGTAAGATCAGCTATTTTAAAAACAATCTAAATGGTTTCAAACCACTTTTCTACTTAAGTGCAAATTTGAGTACATGTAATATGTCAGAACAGCAAAATTGTTTTCAGATTCTCTCTAGATTCTAACAATAATTACTATACAAAAATCAACAGTTCAGGCCGGGCACGGTGGCTCATGCCTGTAATCCTAGTTCTCTGGGAGGCCGAGATGGGCGGATTGTTTGAGCTCAGGAGTTCGAAACCAGCCTGAGCAAGAGCGAGACCCCGTCTCTACTAAAAATAGAAAGAAATTAATTGGACAGCTAAAAATATATAGAAAAAATAAGCCGGGCATCGTGGCGCATGCCTGCAGTCCCAGCTACTTGGGAGGCTGAGGCAGTAGGATCGCTTGAGCCCAGGAGTTTGAGGTTGCTGTGAGCTAGGCTGACGCCACGGCACTCACTCTAGCCAGGGCAACACAGTGAGACTGTGTCTCA
>CAUYSK010010395.1:0-29169 GCA_963575035.1 Avahi laniger | reverse complement strand
AGCACTCCAAGCCCTCCACCAGCGACTGGGCCCTTCGGTTTACACAGCAGACCAAGAAACGACCTCGCAGGGTGAGTTGTGAGGCTCTCGGTGCAGAAGTCAGCCTAGGCACAGGCTTGTCCCCTCCGAGGACCCTTGCTTTGAATCCTGGAGGATTTCTCAACTGAAGAGCGATGGCTAAGAAGGAGGAAATAGCTTTCTTTTTTCATTGTAAGTCATTGTGGAGTATGAGATACTTTCATAATAGAATAACTGCTTTTGGAGAAAACAATACTACATTTAAAATACCGTAAACAATACTACATTTAAAATACTGTAAAATGAGATGCTGATTTCAGAAACTTTAAAAAGTAAAAAAAAAGTATGCCTCCCCCCTTGGAATAGCCACTTCGCCATATGCACAAGTGCTCGTATTTATTCATACTGAAAATAGGTTGTGGTTTCAAGCTTATTTAGGAACCTGATTGTCAGCATGTTCCCTCTCGGTATGTTGGCCTCTGTTCTCCTGTGCTGGCCAGCCCGGCTCAGTATTTTTTGAGAATAAAGGACCGGATCCCACCCCTGTCCCAGAGCAGCCTCCAGAGGTAACTCAATAGTGGTGGAAGGTGTTAGTGAGGGAGGTGGCCGCCACAGCCAGGACTGTCTCTAGTGCCCAGGGACAAAATGAGTATGGGGGCTCACTGTTCATTCACCAGCTCTGTTTCTTAGCAGTGTTTTTGAATTGAACCCAAGCCCACCATTTCTACAGCCTCATCTGCTTCTGTCTCTTTCTTAGATGAAAAGGGAAGATTTACACTCCATGAAGTACGTGGAGCTTTACCTTGTGGCTGATTATGCGGAGGTAAGGGGGTTTTGCAGAAACACTGCTCTCTGGATAGCGTCCATGCCAAGCTTTGAACTGCTCTGGGGAAATGCCAATACATTCGTCCTTCTCTGGTTTATCATATGATTTTGACCTTAAATCTGACCAAGGGCTCTTTTTGCCATTTTGAACATCGATGGGAAGAAAAAAACCCACAAGGAAAAGCTTCTCATGGCATGATACGTCAATTGAGTAGAAAATCAGGAAAATTATCTGGATTGACATTTCTTGAATTGGGTCTGAAGACCTTTAGGTTGTGATATTTATCTTAGGGGGTCCATGAAGTGTCTACAGAGATTTTAAAAATCCTTTTTTTTTTACAAAGATAATAAGTATATTTTTAATCCTCTGATTAAATACCATTTTTTGCCCCCTACATGTGGGTCCATTTTTATAATCATGTAGGTGCCAAATGAGGACCTAAAGCCGTTGTTCCCAAAATGTGGTCCTCAGACCATGGCATCAGCAGCACCTGTGAACTTGTAAATTCTTGGGTCCTACCCCGGACCTGCTGAGTCCTAAACTGTCAGGGTGGGGTCCAGAAATCCATGTTTGACAAGACTTCTGAGTGATTCAGATGCACAGACAAGCCTGAGAACTGCTGACCTAAAGGAACAGCATGTTAGCCTTCAACTTCATATTCCTCAAATTCGACAGGTTCTAAGATTTGATGAACACTGACCTAGCTCATCGTACATTTCATACACTTATTCATCAACAGTTTCTTGATTTTCTAGTATGTGCCAAGCACGGTGCTTGGCACCAGGTGATACAACTGTCAAGAAGACAGACCCAGCCTGGCATGGCAGAGTTTACGGTAACAGCACAAAAACTCTGTGTGTCCCAAGTGTGCTAACTGCTAAGGTGGACTCTTGGGGAGGAGTAGAGCGCAGGTCAAGGGGTCCGGCATGGTTTTGGGAATTGAGGAAAGCTCATCAATGCTTCTCTGAGGCATTGATGTTGAAGCTGACACCTGAAGAATGGGTTCAGGCCCCAGAGCCTAAATTAGCCTGATGTTACCTCCGATCCTCACTTTATGTGGTGACCAACCCAATAACTAACCACATCTTCTGTGCACTGGACATCATGATGAGCTGAGCCCCGACTGTGTTCTAACAATGTGCACTGTGGCCTTGGGGCCCCCCACGACAGAATTCAACACAACTCCAGTCTGTCTGTACCCTGCCCAAATGGGTTAGTGATAAGCTTCCCAAAAGGCCTCCTTTTAAGATGGCTCTACCTAGTCACAATCCTGAAGCATGGGTCCTGGGGACAGTGCCAGGTGTGGGAAGAACGCTAGACTTCAGGCCAGAAGGCCTTCGGGTGTTTGTCACTGGATGTCAGTGACAGGAGGCGGTGGCCCTTGAGCTGTCTTAAAGGACAAGGAGGAGTTCACAAGGCAGAGAAGTGGAGGTGAAGGGCATTCCATGCTGAGGGAACATTGTGTTCCACTTTGAGAAGAGTTTAGCTTTTTAATTGATGTCAGTATTGGTTTTTCTAGCAGCCTGGTATGTGTGTTTTCTACATATTTTTCTTTCCTCTCCAAAGACTAGTTGTGTGTATAGGATGGGGCAGAATCCAAAGCTGGTGTAGAAACCAGCCGAGGCTCCACAGTTGTGGGAGGAGGTGACCAATCCCTGTCCCGTAGGACTGCCCCTAGTGTGGGAGGGTTGCTAGGAGAAAGCTGGACTCCTCGGACTCTGGGACACTTTTCCATTTAAGCTTTGCATCTAAGATCATCTAATACAGTGGTCTTGAGCCACTTTTTTCTCCAGCTACAGAATCCTTCATTTCGATAAAAGCTCCTGGGGACCACAGTAGTTTAGCATATAGAAACCCAGATGCTCTGGTTTAAAAGTAGGCTGTTTCTCCCCTTTGGCCTTATACTGGCCCCAGAGGAATCTCTGTGCAGGGTTTTAAAACCCACCGGGTTTGAGTCTCCAGCTGCCGGAGAAGTGGGGGGCAGGGCAGGAATCGGAGACCTTCTGTCTCCCAACCTCCAGGGTCACAGCAAGCTCCAGAGGAAAAGTGTCTGCTCAAGGTGCCTCCAGGCCTGTGTGTTTCCTGTTACAGCGGAGAAAGGAGAGAGGAGAGCGACTTCAGCAATGGCCCTGGGCTCTCAGCAGGGCTGGGATTCGTGCAGCCGAGGGAATGTGCTCATTTCTCAGGGTTCTGGGTCCCCTGAGCTGAAGGCTCTGAGTGGTTTGTGTGAGGGGTGGCGGGCATGTAATAGGCCCGGCTGGGTCCCCAGGCTCATGTCACCCCCTCACCACCTCCCTTACTCCCTCTCCCTCTCATCCTCTGCAGGCAGAAATGTATTTCTGACAATCAATTAATCTGAGAGGATGGGAAGACAGGGAAGGGGAGGGCTGCCTTAGCGTGATTTACAACCAGGTGCTGAGACAGGACAGCCTCCTCCTGCTCTGGGCTCTGACCTCAGAGCAGGGAGCGGAGACACAGCGCTGCTGCCTAGGGAGAGTTGTTGGCAGTAAAAATGAGCAGGCAGCTCCTCACTCGCTGGGCCAAGGTGGGAGCTCCTGGGGTGGTTCTCAGCTTATTCATTCCTCAGATGGACCAGGATCCCAGGGGAATGAAAAATAAGGTGGGATGTTGTAGGAGGGGACAGGATAGCTAGAAACACAGGCCTGTAAAGGACTTTCATGAGGCCAGCAGAATGTAGGCTAGCCGGGAAAGAATGGTGCTGCACCACTTTGTACTTCCTGTGTCACCCTAGAAAATGTAAGGTTGAGATAGTCTTTTCTCTAGACTAGGGGTCTGCAAACTACAGCCCGTGGCCACATCGGGCCCACCATGTGTTTTCGTAAACAGTTTGCTGGAACACAGCCACACCCATTGTTTGTGTATTGTCCGTGGCTGCTTCCCGGCTACCTTGGCAGAGTTGAGCAGTTGTGGCAGAGAAGATACGGCCCACAAAGCCTAAAATATTTACTCTCTGGCCTTTGCAGAGGAGGTTTGCTGACTCTAACTTCAGACTATTCTGGACAAGAGGATACACTCCTTAAATCACAGTGGCCTCGTTGGGCGGTTGTTTAAAGATAGGATTAATATATTTGAAAGACAATAAAATTCGACCCTGATGTTCTAGTAAATATTTGCTAAATGGATGGAAATGCTACAGCACTTTGCTGTGGGACTAATTTAGAAATGGGAAAGTTCTGGATTAATACCTTGGAAAGGTCTGAGTCACAGTGGGTCACACTGAATTTAACTTTAGAAAGCAGTGGTGACGATGAAATTCTCTTCTGGTGAGCGACAATTCTGAAGAAACCTAGAAATGTCCAAAGGCAGTGAGAGAAAGGGAAAAATGGTGGATTTCTTCCCTGTGTTGGAGCTGGGACACACCCCCAGCCAAACAAATACCCCAGGGTGCTTATTTGGGCTGTTCTTTTTGTTTCTTGCTCAGATGTTCTTGTGGGATGGGGTGGAGGAAGGAAGTGAAGGTTGGAATTGAAGGAACATGTATAATGGGTAAATTAAAGAGGTACCCAGACTCCAGGCCACAATGGCAGTGTACAAGACGTGCCCATCATTTGCAAATTTAATTTGCAATTGCAGCAAATTCTCTCTCTACACTGTGAAGCTTTCCTTCGTCGTTGTAGCTGCAAGAGATCTGTCCTTTTGGGAGAGATATAAGTATGAGGCATTCATACCGAAATGGCCTGTTCCTGGTACCGATGCAGGTATCTCTCATGGAGCACAGCCTTCATTCTGTGCTTTATTAGAAAGGTCTGATTTCTGTCTGATGCAGTCTCAGAATTCTTACTGTGGATGGCACTGCCACGTGCGAGACAAAGTGTATTTGCCAATGTTTTATAGTATTCCTCACCAGCACCCATCCTGTGTCATTCAGGTGGCCTCGCATTGTGGTTATTTCTGTGCATGTTTTCTCAGCCTGTTTCAACTATGTACTTAAATACAGATCCTTAATACAGGATCTGCCATTGTAGTTATTTCTGGTCCTCTCTGTTTTGATTGAAGCTCTTCTAGGCTAGGGCCAAGATCTCACACTTCTTTGTGTCCTACTTACTGCTAAGCACAATGCCTTGCAATAGTTTGACCAGTGTTGATTGGCCACCTACAGGGAAGCTTCATGAGATCTGTGCAATGGTGGCTTCATGCTGGGGTGATGACCAAGGCAAGGATTGGATTAGTCCCTCTTCTAAGCCCCAATGGGAGTTTACCAGAGGCCTTGTGATTCAGAGGATGGAGAATAAGATTTACTTCAAGGATTAGAGGAAGATAATTCAATTCACTATGTAATTATTGCATGCCTGCTGTATGCCCTGCACTGAGCTAGTAGCTAGGGATATAAAGATGGATGTGACTAGGTCCTGCCCTTCACAAGCTGTCACCTCGGCTGGGAAGACAGTTGCATAAATATGACTGCTCACAAAAGACAGAATTCAGTAAGAACACATGCAAACACAAGTAATGGGGCACAGGAAGGATCCTGAGAGAGGTTCTGGGATCTCACCTGGTTCTGCCTGTCCCATTTAGTTTCAGAAGAATCGACGAGACCAGGACGCCACCAAACACAAGCTCATGGAGATCGCCAACTATGTTGATAAGGTGAGACCAGGTGTGTATTTCATGGGAAAGGTGCCCAGTACCAGCACCTCAGAGGGGCCACAGGGCAAGAGACCACGTGGCACCTGGGCTGCCTTCTGCTGATTGGCCACCTCGGCCAGCTTCTGAAAGGGAATGAGCAAGGCCATAGAGGCTCAGAGTGGTCATGACAAAGTCCTGAACTATGTAAACTTGGGCAAGTAACTCATTTTCCTTGGGCTGCAGATTTTTTGTTTTGTTTTGTTTGGAATTTGTAAAATAGAGGGGTTGTCTTAAATCAATGGTTTTTTGTTATTTTTATGGTAGAATCCTTTTCCTTTTTAAATGAAATCTTATGTTAATGTCTAGTATAAAAGTCAAAGGAAAAGAGAATGCTCTAAGCTGAAGTAGAGGTTTGGACTAGAGCACTGTCTTTCTGACCCCTTCCTCTCACCCCTGCCATGGCTCCTGAGGAAGCTGGGGCGTGGAAGAGCCTCGTTTAAGAATTTTTAAGGTTCCTTCCAGGTATAAAGCCCAGGAATTCTCAGGTTTAGGGTGGAATTGAGGTAGGTTAGGGGAGGAAAAGTACATAGCCTTAAACATTGAGAATTGGGTTGTTTGGGGCCAATCTGTAAAGTCTCCATCTGTAAAGCTATCCTAAAATTATTTCTTGTCTCTTAGTAAGGATGTATGAATGGTTAACTTTCCCAGGTCAGGAACTTTTTCAACATGCTCATAAGAAATATCCACATTTTTGAATTTTACTGGAACAGGCTGGTCTGGGACTTAGAAATACTTTGTATGTCTGAAAGAAGACATTGGTTATAGCAGAAAATGCAGAATGAGTAACCTAGAACGACAGTAACCTCTTGGTAGGCTAGTAGTGTATAGGTTTAAAAAGTAGGTTTTGATATGTTTGGGATCACAAGTCTCTTTGAGAATCTGATAACATTTATTATACAATTTTAGAACACTCATAAAACTTCTCAAGCTTAATTCTGGGCCTGCTAGGGATTCATGACTTTCATGTCTAAAGAGGAAATCATTTTTTTCCTAAACACTATAGGATAAAGAAAAGAACTTAAAATATTTTTAGTGACTAAAAAGCAAATTTAGTAGTGTTCTGAAGTCATCAGAGGGCAATTTCTCTGCCCCATGTTTTTGTTCTGCTCTAGATGTCTATGGAAACACAGATCAGTGGTCAGTGGCAGGTGAAAGTCAAAACAGTGGCATTTCCTGGAAAGAAGGACTCTAGGGACACAGTCAGTCCCAACTCCCTCAACAATAACATTTAAATAATCCTACAACCCAAACACTCAACATCTGGGAAAACAAGGAGAGCTTATTTTCCTGGGGGCAATACGGGAGGTGGACTCTGCTCTCACCCATGTGACATCTATTGTTCGGAGACCTGGCAGGAGGGAGACTTGGCTGGGACTCCTCTTTGTGAACTCTCCAGCTGGGCTGGGTGATAGATAACGTGGAGGGCGCTTATGGAAATTGCAAGGAGAAGAGTGGAGGTAGCAAGTCCCAGTCCTTAGTTGAAGCCCCAGGCCTGACTGGCTGGTCCCTTCTGTGAAACAGTCTTGGTTCTCTCCTCAGTCACTCCTGGCTGGGGTGAGGGAAAGCACAGCCGCCTCTTTGAAGCTTGCTGACCCAGATATTTGAACTGAACTGTGGTTGAACTAAAACCGGAATGAACTGTACTAATCTGCTGAATCATGAACCCACTCCGAAATGTTTTTCCTTAACTGTGAAAAAGCCAAGATGACTTCCTTAAAAACCAAATTCCCTCCTTAAAGCAAATTCAAACTGGAATCCAAACCCTTTATTTTCTCTAATGATTGACTATGCACAAAACAGAAAAAAATCATAATTTCCATTGAAATAAATTGCTGTTTCACGAATCTGGAGCCTGTCTTAGATTCCCATTTCTTGGGGGCAAGTTGATTATCTGGATGTGTAAATACTGCAGCACTTAAGCAGTGTAGGGTCATGAGCTGGCTCTCAGATCATAATTTGGGCTTTCATCCTGGCTCCACCGTCTTCCCTGCTGAGACTTAGGCCCAGTTCTTTAACTTCTCTAAGCTTCAGTGCTTAGTACATAGAAAGCTCTTGATAAACATTGGTGCTACGATATTATTTTCAGCTGGGCAGTACCTGCCAATTCTGGATTAAGACAGTATCTCTTGCTCATAGCATCTTTCCATACATGGGGCTTTTTTTTTTTTTTTAAGTCACTGGCTCAGTAGTCTTCTCTAGGGTAGACCCATCAGAGAACCCCTTGTACCCACACCTTCCAGTGAGTTTAGCTTTAAACAAAACCCTTCTCCTGCTTATGTTTGTATGAGATGAAGATGACAGGTCATAAAGGTTAGATGTAGCTCTAGCCTTAAGGAGACTGAGAGTTCAGGTCTCACTTATAGAACTTTAGGATCTCTGGGTGGAACAAAACCCTGAATATTATCAAGGACCTTTTGTAGGTTGGTGCTTGCAACTTGTTCGTGGTATCCTTGACAAAACCAGAACCCCTCCAGGGATGGGAAGGAAACTCTTGAGAGTAAGCGTGTGTATCCACTTCTATATCATTTATGCTCATTTACTTCCAAGATGAGTGGGAGACGTTTTATAATGAAATATCCACATATAATTTGGTACATCCATATGATGAGATATTATTCCACAACAAAAAGGAATGATAAACCGACACAGGCTACAACATGGATGAGTCTCAAAGCCATTATGCCAAGTGACAGAGGCCAGACACAAAAGAACACATATTATATGATTCTGTTTATAAAAAGATGTCCAGAAAAGGCAGATCTATGGAGACAGAAAGCAGGTTAATGTTTGCCTGGGACTGAGGGTGAGAATGGGAAGTGACTGTACCTGGACATGAGGGACCTTACTAAGGTGATGAAAATATTCTCAAACCAGATTATGGTGATGGCTTCACAACTTCATAAATTTAGTAAAAAATGCTGAGCTGTACAGTTAAAATAGGTGGGTTTGATGGTATGTGAATTATACCCCAATAAAGTTGCTTTAAAAATCCAAGTATAAGGTAATTTTTTAGATACTTATAAAAAAACACATAGATACTTACAAAAAAAGACCAGGGCCATCTAAGGAATTGGGAGAGGAAATCATACCAGACAGCCAGGCCAAGGGCGCTTACTACAAAAGACAGCAAAGCTTAGCTCTGAGCTCACTCAGCACCAGCTTTGTTTGAAAGCTCTTTTTCCTATTTGAAATGAAATTTATCTTCCTGTCTGTTTTATCTGTTGACCTAAGCCCTGCTTGAGAATCACGCAGAACAACGCTGGTCTTTTTTCCAGGCTGTGTACACGTTTGGAAGCAATTTTATGTCCTATCTCAGTGTTCTCTAAGTGACGTCGCTGCAGTTCTGCCACCAGAATGTTGTGCATCTCTCTCAGAATCTCTTTGTCCCCTTCGGAAAACGTCAGTAATACCTGTTTCCTTATCCCCTCGGAGCCACGGGCAGAAGAGAAATCTGATCTCTGTGCTCTGAGCTCTTAGGCGAGGAAGGGGCTTTTCCATCCCCAGTGGTGTTGACAGATGCTTTTCCGTGTGTCCTTGCAGTTTTACCGATCCTTGAATATCCGGATTGCTCTCGTGGGCTTGGAAGTGTGGACTCACGGCAACATGTGTGAAGTTTCAGAGAACCCGTACTCTACCCTCTGGTCATTTCTTAGTTGGAGGCGCAAGCTGCTCGCCCAGAAGAACCATGACAACGCACAGTTAATCACGTAAATAGCCTTTTTCCATGTGTGTTGCATTTAGCCTTGGCTGCAGAGCCTCTGCCCACCGTGCGCGTGCTCAGAGCCTGACCCTTTCTTTCCCCAGTGGTGAGCGTTGGTTGTACAAAGCCATCCCGGTTCCTCAGTCCAGATGATCAGGCATTTTTCATGCATGTGCTCTGTACCAAGCACATCCCAGAAAGTGTTAAAAAGCCAAAGAGTCCTAACAGTCCGAAAAACTGTTTACAATCCA
Source organism: Avahi laniger (assembly GCA_963575035.1). Taxonomy (NCBI): domain Eukaryota; kingdom Metazoa; phylum Chordata; class Mammalia; order Primates; family Indriidae; genus Avahi; species Avahi laniger. The sequence continues at coordinate 19,727 of CAUYSK010010395.1, read as the reverse complement.
TACAAGAAAATTAGACTTATAATTCTAGTGACCTAATGATAATTTAGATCTTATAATTCAGAGATCTAGTTATCTCACAATCATCTGAGCATCTGAAATAATTGAGTATGTATTTGAGATGTGACCAACCGTTGGTCATGGGCCATTTCAAAACAGACTTTCTAAGGGGCTCATCTTGATCTTCTTGGCACTTTGTTCTAGTCCATGAGCTAATCTCCCGGCACAGGTACAGGAGAGGGAGTTCCTTGGGTTTCCCTCTCCTTGGCTCCCAGAGGGTGTAGGGCTGCGTGCCCGAGATCATGAAAGCGCCACATGGTGCAGGAACTGAGTGCTTAGTGGGAGGGAGACCTTGAATCGGGGTTGTGCTGGATTTTCATCAGTTCCAGAGAGAAAAGAACAGACGTTGATGGGGGTCACAGTGGCACGTGACGATCCCTCGAGGGTGATTATTTGGTATGTATTAGTGTTAACTTCTAAAGGTATTTTGAGGCAGTTACAACGAAAGGCACATAGATAATAGAACCATTTTTCTTTTGCCCCCTAAGTATAGTTCTGAGTAACAATCATTTAAACCTCGGTTTACTCTTTAAAAGAAACCAGAGAAAATAACTGTCCCAGATCCTGGGCTGTGAATGGTTACTTCATGACAATACATTCATCTAGGAGAGTCTTTGGCTGTAAATCTTTCAGCCTGAACTTTGGAAGTGTGGTGTCTTGCTTTGGGCCAGACCTTGAAGCTGAGTCTCCGGTAGGACTTCCTCAGAGCCTGGTCTAAGTTTAGAAAATAACCAGTTGGCTTCATATGGATTTGCATATATTTTGCATATTTCTTTGCAGATTGTTTCTCTGAAGATAAGTCTGCCTTTAATTCAGCAAACATTTATTATGCTCCCATTATGCGTCAGATTCTGTGTCAGGTTCTAGTGATCCCAAAATAAATAAGATAGTCTCATTCTCAAAGCTATCATGGTCTAGAAAAGAAGACAAACATGGAGATAAGTATCATGGAATACATCTCCATATAGATCCTTTAAATGGATTACATGTTTATGGCATGTACAAAAACACTGGTATTTCATTTATTCGTTCTCTCCTACCCTGGGTGTGTACTGCTGAGGGAGGGATGGTTAAACCGGGGAAAATGTAGCTTGCCGTTGGCAGACAAAGATGACTGTTGCGGAACAAAGGCAGAACGGCTCATCCTTGCGACCAGTTGCACTTCATGAGGCCCCTGCCAGGACACAGCTGTTTCCCTGGCCCCCAGAGTGATGTGGGAACAGAGAGAGCATCAGCCCCACAGCTGCTGCCCCAGTTCCTCCACCTCCACCCCCCAGGACACACACCACAGAGCCCAGGATAAGGCCCGGGACCCTGGCAGCTGGTGGAAGTGGGCCTGATTCACTCAGCATCAGAGCCCGTGCTACCCTCCCCTCAACCTCCGCTCTGACCTTTTCCTGTGTGGCAGGAATGGGATGTAGTTTTGCAAGCCCTGCCCATTTCCTTCCAGAGCATTGGCTATGGGCATATTGTGGGGAAAAGTGACCTTTTGCTCTTTCTTTCTGTTTCCCTGGAGGGGTGAGGGAGTAGGTGAGAGGAAGTGAGAGGTGCGGCAACCTGGAAGTTGTCCATTTGGCCCCATTCCCTTGGGAATGACCTGGGAATGTCAGCAGGGCCAAGGAACACCAGGATGGCCACCTCCTCTCGGACACACTGGAACCCGAGTCACCCTCTGTCCTTTTCTCCTGCAGGGGCATGTCCTTCCATGGCACCACCATCGGCCTGGCCCCCCTCATGGCCATGTGCTCCGTGTACCAATCTGGAGGAGTCAACATGGTGAGTCCCAGCCAGTATGTCGGTTCTGCAGAAAGCCTTGAACATCAGGAAGTGCCCTTGTTTAAAATGAAGTCATTAAGAGATGGACCCAAGGGTGAATTTTCATTTATTGTAGTTTATTGTAGTTTTTCCTGATTTTCAAGCTCAGGAGAACCCTGAAGCAATTATATGAATACATCACTAGATCTCTCATATGTTCCAAACCAGGGGCTGGGGAACAGTAAGAGAATAGAAATTAAAAGTGCTTTTAGGTCAGGCCCAGTGGCTCATGCCTGTAATCCCAGCACTCTGGGAGGCCGAGGCATGAGAATTGCTTGAGGCCAGCAGTTTGAGACCAACCTGTGCAACATAGCAAGACCCTGTCTTCACAAAAAATAGAAAAGTTAGCTCAGCGTGGTGGTGCACACCTGTAGTCCCAGATACTCGAAAGGCTGATATAGGAGGATTGCTTGAACCCAGGAGTTTGAGGTTGCAGTGAGCTATGATGATGCCATTGCACTCTAGCCCAGGCAACAGAGTGAGACACTGTTTCAAAAAAAAAAGTGTTTTTATTCCAGGTCTTGCGTTATTATGTTTGTCATTATGAAATAAGAGCCTGTCTCAAAGTCATGATTAGGAAATTACTGCCTTCTTCTGAAATTCACTCTGACTTTATGAGGGTGTTTAGAGTATTCATTTCTAACCTTTGAATAGGATATCAAGGAAGCCTGCTATCCATTTATTTATCCACCCCTCGATCAATTTCGTATTTATTGACAAAATAATATAAAGGTTAAAAACCACAGGCTCTGGAGTCAGAACCTATAGGGTTCAAACAGCAGTTATGTGACTTTGAGCAAGTTAATGAATGTCTTCAGTTACAAAATAGAAATAATTTTACAGTTTATAATCTTAGGATAAGAATGGGAATTAAGTGAAATAACGCAAGAAACCCACGTATATGTTCAGTAAATCTCTTTTTGCTGCTTCTATTCTGCTGGGTTTTTTTTTTCCTCGCTATCTTTTGCTTCTGATAATTACACATCAGACACTTATGCCAGGTTCTGTTCCTGGGATGTATCTACCTCATGGGGCTCTCTTAGAAAACACTGAACCAAGTACATCCAATGTTTAAATCAAGGTGGTATTTCCTATGTCAATTGCCATATATAGTGTGTGTGTGTGTGTGTGTGTGTGTGTGTGTGTGTGTGTGTTTCTGTGTGTGAAGAGGAAGAATGGGAAAAACTTTATCTTTCATTTATTCAGAAAGCACTTATTGGTTTGGAAATTCATCAGTGAGTCAGAAGTGGTCTGCAACTTTTAAGAATTCAAGAAACATGGACTTTAAAACATTTGATTTCCTAATAATGACAGTGGCTTTAGACTTGCTGTCAAAGGCGTGTGTGGAGAGCCCCATGCTCAGCGACAGTGAAATCAGTGGCGACCGGCAAGGCTTGACTAAGGAAAAGGCGGGCAAGGGGAGCAGAGGCAGAACTATCACCTTGACCTCAGCTCTCTCTCTGAGCAGGACCACTCCGAGAATGCCATTGGCGTGGCTGCCACCATGGCCCATGAGATGGGCCACAACTTTGGCATGAGCCATGATTCTGCAGATTGCTGCTCGGCCAGTGCGGCTGATGGTGGGTGCATCATGGCAGCTGCCACCGGGTGAGTCAAGCAGGAAGGGGCATGCCTGGCCAGTGTGACTCAGATATTCCTCCTGGCTGGCCCCAGGGAGCCTCTGTTATACCTCTGGTGGGGCCTTGGAGAGAAATGTGGTTTTTATAATAAAGAAATCAGAAGAGGACCAGGCAGGCAAGTGTGTGGAAGGAGCACTAGGTTTCCAGCAGGAGGTTTCATGCTGTTAGCACCCCAGATATACTTAATTTCTGAAGTCTTGGGGTCTTCAGCTGAAAAATGGGCCTGACCACAGGTGCCTTTTTTACTTCATGAATTTTTGATGATGACCCATTTTGATAACAGCCATGACCCTTAATCCTTCCAGCCCAACGGAGTTTGATCAGTTTGAAAGCTCTGATGTAACCTCTAGAACACGTTGAAGGAAGGGGACCATCCACACACCCGATGGGGACTCCTCAGCAGGGAGGAACAAGAGTAAGGCAGCTTCATCCCCCAGGAGTCATGGGAGTTTTTAAAACCTAAGCCTTTGAAAGAGAATTATGGAGTTTCTTCAAAGGACTTACCTTCTCACGTCTGGACTCAGCACAAAGCGTTGGGTTCTTCTAGGTTTCTTGGAAGGTATTCATGGTGGGACCTTGTGTTCTTACACCCCAGACCATTCGGGCCTGCTTATACTTCTTACAGAATGGTGTTTCAATGTCTCCAAGAGGAAATGTGGCTTTCTTGGAGTACCAGTGTCCAGAACTTTTTTATTACTTCTTGGCTGTGACACAGAAAGGATGATGTTGACATGCAGGATACTTATTTATGGGTCTTGTTCAAATCCCTGTGAGCTCATGGTTAAGTCTACCCCTTTCTATCCTAATCTAAAAAGCATATCTGTGAACAAATGATTGAGAGTTAATATTAGTTACTACTCCAATTTGTTTTTAAATTATTTACAAATTTTAATAATTTCATAATTATTAGTAACAAATTCCTTATAGCATATCTTACCACTGAAGGAACCCTCCAGTGTTTACCCTTTGATTGGTTTAGAGAATGGGGAGCAGAGTAACTCTCTCTTTGTAGACTCAAGTGGTGGTACTCTTCATTCTTCCCCAACAATGCGAACCAGTGGGACCTAGCATCTCCCATACTCTTATGATAAAGAACATGTGTTTGTGAATTGGCTGGTTGAGTTTGGAGCAGCCTCTGCATCCTTAAAACTGAGACCAGATCACTGGCCCACAAAGAAATTAAACCCGTGATCTTGGCCTTTTTTTGCCTGGTCCTCTGTCCCAAGAGAATATCCATCTGATATCAGCTTCAGGAAAAGTTTAAATTGGCTGATATTTTATTCAGCTCTAAGGCTCAAGAGACCTATTTTAACACATTCACAACTCTTTACTTATTGCAACTCCCTCATGCAATGGACAGAAATTGCTACTGCTGATTCTCAACCTCTGGGCAGAATGAGAAAAATAAAACATTATGAGATGGCTAATATCTCATCATTAAAGATGAAAATTCTAAACTAATCTATTGGTGAATGTGCTAAGGGGACTGAATGTATGTGATGTGACCACAGGGGTCTGAGCCCAGGTGTAATCAGCCCCCATGGGTAGCAGGGTTGACAGCTGTCTGGCTGCTGGGTACCCAAACTCCCAACTAATTCCAACCTTGTCCTCTGCCAGGCACCCCTTTCCCAGAGTGTTCAATGGATGCAACAGGAAGGAGCTGGACAGGTATCTGCAGTCAGGTGGTGGAATGTGTCTCTCCAACATGCCAGACACCAGGACGCTATATGGAGGCCGGAGGTGTGGGAATGGCTACCTGGAAGATGGGGAAGAATGTGACTGTGGAGAGGAAGAGGTGAGGGGCCGTGCTGGTGCCAGCAGGAGGGGAAGATTGTGCATTGATTCCAAAGCTCAAGGTCAAAAGAGAATGCAATTGAAAATTTCTTAGTCACAGGCATTTCCTGCACATGACTGTCCAGGATCCGTGGCAAATAAGATATGGAGAGTGAGCCTTCCAGGTAGACTGTTTCTGCAGCTCTCCCGATTTCTGGTTGGCATTGTTTGTGTTCAAAATCAGTTCCTCTTGTGAGTGTCTGGTCTAACCAGAAGCCAGGACCATGTGGCATGCTGGCTCTCTCTTCCCCCATGTAGCTACAGATGCCTTCTCGGCCTCCAGCTGCACCGAGTTTATTCTGGAGGCCACACGGCCGGATATATGAACTTGAACATGGGCCTTATGAGGATGCTTAAAATAACAAGCTTGTGCTGTTTAGCCTGAGAAGAGATGACTGAAAGGGGATGTAGGAAGCGCTGTCAAGTCTCGAAAGGGCAGCTAAGGAGGAAGGAGGAGCAGGACTGTTTGCATATAAGCTCTTTCCTTCCTTCTAATCTTCAAAGTGAGTGTGCAGGGCACACAGCAGAGCCCTGTCATTTTTAACAAATGCATATGGGCCTGCAAAAAGCAGAACTGGATCATTTCAGCTCTGTGTTTTGAAGGATGAAAGTATGTATGTTAACACATGCATAACAATTTGGGGTAGAATACACAAGTAGCAGTAAACTCTGAGGGTGAGACCAAGGCTCTCTCTATGTAGAAAAAATGATTTGACTTTATAACCTTTTTTATGATGCGATTTTTCTTTTTTTGACACCAGCATGTAACTTTCAGAATAAAATAAGAATTAGTTCAAGACACCCCACCCCCACCACAAGCTCAGAGATCAGCCCAGACTCTTCAGGAAGGAGGGCGTTGTATTTGTGCGGAGGGCCCAGGGGGGCTGGGGAGCAGCCTGAGAGTGGACCTGGCCACTTGGCTTATATTCCGAGCAGCTGCTCATTCGACAGATACTTGCTGGGTGTGGGCTGTGGTGTCGGATGCTCGGGATGGGGTGGATGGCAGAAATAGAGTTTCTGTCCTTGGGGGGGCTGATAATCTACTGGGGGAAACACGCATTGACCAAATAATTGCAGAAGTATATAAATACAGTCCATGGCAAGTGCCAGGAGGGCGAATAACATGGTGCTCCGCACAGATATAACGTGCGGGGGGAGCTGCCTTGCTAGGGTGGGAGGTGACCATGCAGCGCCTATCAGAAGGCTGTGTTAGTAGCACGAGGAGGGAGGGCACATTTCAGGAAGAGGAGGAGCCAGTGCCCGCAGGTGGGGAGAAACGTGGTGTGGTAGAAGGGCAGGAACCCGGGTCTGCCTGGAGCCCGGGATGATGGGAGATTAATGGGAGAAAAGTGTCCTTGTTCCTTCTCCTAGGGGAGACAGGTGGACAGGTGTCTGTCATCAGGTGGTGGGATGTGTCTCTCCAACCTGCTAGACCCTCAGCCAGTTATCGTTATGGTATGGTTAGTGACCATGGGATGGGCCCTAGACAGGTGTGTGCCTTGGCCAGCCAGTGGACTTCCCTAAGCTTAGGGTCCCCATCTATGGCGTGGGGACAAGGCTGCCTCACAAGGCTGTGATGGAGATACATGTGGAGCCCCCCACACTGTCAAGAAATGATTTATGAATTGCCTTGTGAATATCGTAGGAGGGTGATAAAGACCTTCAGAGTCACTGGGGCATCTCATCATCGTTTTAAAATCTCAGGCTGTGGGGCAGGAAGAAAGAGAGGAGAGCGGGGAACCCCTAGAGACCTTCCATTCTGGAAAGGTCCAAGCCAGGAAGGGTTTAGGAAGAGAAACAGATGGAGAAGGAAGTCTGAGGAGACAGGCCCAGGAGTTGACCTAAGCTGTTTGGAGAGGCTGTTCCAGCATGCCCTTGCTCCCAGGGCCTCCTTTTATGGAATGATAAGGCCTAGGAGTATGAAGCAGAAATGGGAGAAACAAACCATAGAATTTCCATATAATGTAACATTATGTTAAAAGTCGTCTTTTAGAAGAATATGTGGTGACAGGGAGAAATGTGCATATATGTCAAGTTAAAAATGGTATGGTTACTATTACTTTGTAAAATAAATATAAGTATATATATTTATATAAACATATAGATATATGAGAAAATGCCTGGGAAAATAGTCACACTCAAAATGTAGCTGCGTCTAAGTGGTGGTGTGACGATGATCGTGCATATGTATATTTTCTGTGATAAATGCACAGTAGCTTAGCAATAAAGCTGTAAAGTGATTTTTCAGGTAAAGAGTTCCCAGGCAGCTGGGGCTGGGGTTGTGTAGGGCGGGGTGGGGAAAGCCCTCCCCTCCCAGCCTCCCACCTCCTCACCCCACCCCCAGGGGCTCACACCCACTCCCCTGCCTCCCCAGGAATGTAACAACCCCTGCTGCAACGCCTCTAATTGCACCCTGAGGGCAGGTGCGGAGTGTGCCCACGGCTCCTGCTGCCACCAGTGTAAGGTAAGTGGCCTTTCCCCTGCCTGGGGCTCCCACCTGTCAGCTGCCTGCTCTGCTGGGCATGGTGGGGATTCACCTCCTTCCTGGGAGAGGGATGGCATCAGGCTTTCAGAAACTCGAAGCTGGAAAGATCCCTTGAACAAAGTTTTACCCTTCCTATACTGGGCATCACTGAGTTCAAATCATTCCAGAGGGTGGCGCCTCCTTGGAGATGGTAGGTTTTTTTTTTTTTGAAAGAAGTGTCCAGAGAGAGAGAGTAAGCTTGATTTTACTTGAGCTCATAATAATAGTTATTATAATTTTGTTAACATTGATGGATCTCTTAGTAGATGCCAGGCACTGTGTTGAGAATTTTATATGTTATCTCAGTCAGTCTTCACAAAAGCCCCATAAGATGTATGTATGCTGGCCGGTGTTGGCTCATACCTGTAATCCTAGCACTCTGGGAGGCCAAGGGGGGAGGATTGCTTGAGGTCAGGAGTTGGAGACCAACCTGAACAAGAGCAGGACCCTGTCTCCACTAAAAATAGGAAAAAAAAAATTAGGTGAGCAACTAAAAATAGAAAAAATTAGCTGAGTATGGTGGTGTGTGCTTGCAGTCGCAGCTACTGGGGAGGCTGAGGCAGGAGGATTGCTTGAGCCCAGGAGTTTGAGGTTGCTGTGAGCTAGGCAGATGCCATGGCACTCTAGCCCAGGCGACAGAGTGAGACTCTGTCTCAAAAAAAAAGAAAGCATGTATACTATTATCTCCATTTAAGATGAGGAAACTGAGACTTACAGAGGACAAGTGGCTTATCCAGTATCAAGCAGCCAGGAAGGGACTGAATCCAGCTTTCTCTGACTCTGGAGCCCACCTCCCCAACACTGATGTGGGAGATAAACAGTTTATTACTGCTGGTGTTACTATAGGACTGCAGTCTCTTACTCACAGTTCTGAAATTCAGAAAGTTCTGAAAATTGGGGAAAAAAATGTAAATACATTTGGTGACCAAACTTGACCTGAATTGACATGAGACTAATTATAACCTTTTCTTTAATCACACCTAAACTAAACAAATATATTTCATTGGAGAAATAGTAATGTGTTTGATCAGAAATTGTTATCCCAGGCCTTGATGGGCGGCTATGTAATATACATATGTAATTATATATATATACAGACATATGTACTTATATACATACATATGCACACATATATTATACATATATGTATATACATATGTAATTGTATATACACATATGCATATGTACATATGTATTATGATATCTGCTTTCAAAAATCTGAAAAGTCTGAAATCCATCTAGCCCTAAGGTTTTAGATGGGAATTGTGGGCCTGTACTTACCACTTGCCGAGTGCTCATTATGCGCTAGATACTGTTCAAGTCCTTTATTCTAACTCATGCTTTTTAATAATCCCACGAGAGGATTATTGTCCCAAATTATGGTGAACAAACACAAAGAAGTTAAGTAGCCCATGCCCAAGGCCCCACAGCTGGTTGAGGAGCTGGAATTTGAGCCTGGGCGGGGCCCCTTCACCTCCATCTGGTCCTGGGTGGCAGAGGTGTGTCCTGCTGCCTCCTCTTGCACACATCACCCCCACCCAGCCTTGCCACTTGGGGAGTCTACTTTTTCAGCAAGCCGCTCAGCTGGCCCGTTCTCAACCTGAGAGCGGCCAGCAAAGAAGCCCGTCTGCCTTTTCTCCTGGGGGTACCTTGCGGGAGGTCTGGAGTCACCCAGGGGCAGGGGAGGGGCTCTGTTCTCAGTCACAGGTTTCCTTGCCTATCTCAGGGAACTCACAGTGTGGGGCCAAGTCCTTCCAGTCTTGGCCGAAGGCCTAAGAATAAGCATGAGTGTGACCACTTCATTCAGTCCAAGGAGTTCAGTTTGAGCCTCAGAAAGGATTCCCTGGTGTCCGAGACCTTGACTTCAAGCCTTCGCTGTGTGATTTCAGGAAACCTATTAACCATCTGAGACTAGTTTCCTGATCAGTAAAATAGGAAGAGTATTAGTGACATTGGCCACCCACTCAGGGAAGCAGTAAGACTCAAGTGAAAAGGCAGTTTTCACCATTTTTCCAAGGTGTGTTATTTATCAGGTTATTTGATCTGCAAAGTGGGGCAAATAGCAGTATCTATCTCACGGGTATTGTGAGGATCACATGAGATAAGACACTCATCCCAGTGCCTGGCTTGGTAATGGAGATGTATTATTGCTAAGGAGCTTTGTAAATTCAAAAATGTTATGTGAATGCCAGTTGTGTGTGTGTGCACATGTATTTGTGTGTATATATTAATATTAGTGGGCCAGGCTCCTCTGCCACTTACTATGAAACTGTGGATACATTGTCTATCCTTATCAGCCTCAGATTTCATCATCTATAAAATAGGGAAAATTATGTTACAATGAAATGAAATGAAGTAATATCTGTACTGTGCATGTAAGTGGCAGCTGCATGAAAGCAGCCGGTATTACAAAGCATGTAGTAAACTGTAAATTGTTGCATAAATATTATTTCTTACGTACTTCTTAAGACTGCTATGAAGAGGGAATGAGTTCGCTTTTGTGAAAAGACCTTGAAAACTCTAAGTCACTTCTCATATGAGAAGGTTGATGATGGTTTGAACTAATGAGGTCATGTAAAAAGTACTCTGAACGAATGGAAATGGAAAATTCTCTTCCACAAGAGGGATACTTACAAGCTCTTGGCTGATAGGGTTGAGGGCAGGAAGGAAACTGATGGTTTTTTTTCCTTCTTGTGCCTCTCTCTGCCCAGCTGCTGGCTCCTGGCACCCTGTGCCGCGAGCAGGCCCGGCAGTGTGACCTCCCGGAGTTCTGCACAGGCAAGTCTCCCCACTGCCCCACCAACTTCTACCAGATGGACGGCACCCCCTGCGAGGGCGGCCAGGCCTACTGCTACAACGGCATGTGCCTCACCTACCAGGAGCAGTGCCAGCAGCTGTGGGGGCCCGGTAAGCGCAGCCCTCCGCCCGCCCCAGCACTTCTGAGCCAGCCTCCCTGTCAGGCCCCTGGGGAGGGCAGCGTAGAATCATAGCTTCAAAACAGCACCTCCACATACCACCTCCTTCATCCCCTGGACTCAGGGTAGACATTCAGGGACAGCCAGTGGACAGCATTCTTCCCAGGCCTTTGGCGCTTTTAATTCTCAGGGTGGGAAAACGGGTAAGAATAGTCCAAAAGAAAAATGAGCAGAGGATGGAGACATAAAAGCAAAGACAAAGGGCCTTTAAGCTATGAAACAATGTTTAACCTCGGTCATATCAAGGGAAAATAAATTATAGCTACTGTGAGGTAGGGTTTATATATATGTATATCAGATTGCAAAGACTGAAAGTTAATATAATCAGGATATTAATATAGTGTGGAGGGTGTGAGGAAACAGATAGGTATAACCTCTATCAAAAGTTATTTGGAGATATCAAAATTTTAAATGCACTTATTGGACCCATCGATTCCACTACTTAGAAATGTAGCTGACACTTGTTCTTCTACATTTGTGAAGATACATTTACAGAGATGTTCATTGCATCATTGTTAGTTATAGCAATAAACAACCTCTATGTCTTCAATAGGAATAGATTAAATTAATTCTGGTATATCCATACGATACAATGCTTTGTAGCTCACTAAAAGAAGGCAGCTCTGTATTTATGAAATAAAATCATCTTCTATGAAAAATTAAGTGAAACATGCAAAGTCTAGGACAATGAATAGAATATGCTTTCACTTTTTGTTAGATAGATAATCTCTAGAAGATACACACAGAATTGTATCTAAAAGATACAAGAAGACAGAAGTACAATTATCTCTAGAAAATACACTGTTAATAAGTGCTGTTTATCCATGATATAGGGGAGCAGGAACTGGATAGTTATGAGAAAAGATTCCAAAGACATACTTTATATCTTTAAAATTGTGTTCATGTATTACCTATTTTTAAAAATCCTGAAATGGGACAGGGCTTCTTCATTGGAGAGCAGGCATAGTGTGTAAAACCTCCACAGATATTTATGCTCAGTAAGACGAAAAGAACTGATATGAAACATTTTTCTAGGAATAGGTCTTGATGAGACTGTGGAGATGGAAATAACCTGGCAGGAGTACAGGAACAAAAGGCTGAGTGTCCCCTCCCAACAAACATCCTTAACTTCATGATTTTACCAAGCGTAACTTTGGGCAAGTATATTGATCAATGTCTCTTGCCCACCCAGGAGCCCGGCCTGCCCCTGATCTCTGTTTCGAGAAGGTGAATGTAGCAGGAGACACCTTTGGAAACTGCGGAAAGGACATGAATGGTGAACACAAGAAGTGCAACATGAGGTGAGAACCATAGGGCAGCCCCCATGAGGTGAGGGTGACCAAGCAATTCCTGCTCTGCCCTTCCCACTCCTGCCCAGCTCAGCAGCTGGCCCCAGAGCTGGGCCTTTAAATAAGTCAGTTGAAGTCAGTCGTCTATTCTTAGCCTGTTGTTTGATAATGCACCATTCAGCCCTAAGGAAGAGGGGGGTGTGGGTGGCAAGGCTTCCTAGAAAGCTGAGCAGGCTTCCTTTTGGGACCATCTTACAGTGGGGCAGGAAATTGGCCCTCTTGAATCATTTCTGCAAGGTCCTAATTATGCCCTCATCTGAATGGCTCATCATTCATTCATTTACTCATTCATTCATTCATTGACTCATTTATTCATTCACTCATTTATTCATTCCAACCAACCATCCACCTACCCATCCATCCACCCAGTCATCCATCTATCCATCTACTCACTCATCTGTCTATTCATCTACTCATCCGTCCATCCATCCACTGTTCATTGAGGGTTTACCATGTGCAAGATACTGTGATGAGTGCTTGGAATTTTTAATTTACAATGCATTGTGATAATGGGAACATGGAGAGAGCCACCCAGATAAACTTAGTGGATGAGGGTGGTTTCCCTAAGGAAGCTATACTAACAGTTTTGCTGAGATCTGGAGCATTTGTCTAGATGAACAGGGTAGGGAGTGAGGCTGGTGCATAGGAGAGTGTTCTAGGCAGAGAGATGAGTAGAGAAAAAGTAGCAGTTGGAAGAACTGGTCCCAGTTTGGTACAGTTAAGGTATAATGTTGGGGTGCCGTGGAGAGGGGCTGCTGAGAAATGAGCCTGGTAGTTAAGCAGGGACCAGATTGTGAAAAGCCTTGAATGCGTGGCTAGGGAAGTTGGGGCTTTGGCCTGAGAGCAGTGTGGAAATCAGACTCCCGTGGGGCAAGACTGAGGCAGGGAAATCAGTGAGAGAGACTGGGGAGTCAGAGATGACCCCAGACTTCAGGATTCTTGGAGCTCCTGGGTGCATGGTGGTGTGAAGAGCAAAAAGGGACAGGTTGCTCAGGTCAGGCAGTTGTCCCTGAAGTAAGGACTTTCCCAGGCCAGTTTGCCCAGCCTAGATCTGCTCAGGGACAAGGATCTTGTTCCCTTCCCACGATCTTGGTCCACATGGAGTCCCTCCTGGTGGGTCCTCAAAACACGATCACTGCCCTGGACCTTTGCCCCACCGCACACAAGCCTGTTGTCTTGGACGAGAAAGAGCGAAGCCCTCTGGGGCCCCAGCCCTCACGCTGCCTGATTGCCTCTCCCACCCTCCCTCTCTCTCGGGCCCAGAGATGCGAAGTGTGGGAAGATCCAGTGCCAGAGCTCCGAGGCCCGGCCCCTTGAGTCCAACGCGGTGCCCATCGACACAACCATCATCATGAACGGGAGGCAGATCCAGTGCCGGGGCACCCACGTCTACCGGGGACCCGAGGAGGAGGGTGACATGCTGGACCCAGGCCTGGTGATGACGGGGACCAAGTGTGGCTACAACCACGTGAGTCCCTTCTCCCTGCCTAACTCAGGAGCCAGCTGCAGAGAGAAGTGATTGAGAAGCGGGAGCTCTGCAGGGAGAATGGCTGGGCTCACACCCCAGCCTCCCCAACCCTGGGCCTCCTTTATAAAGCCTGTGTAGTGGCAGCAAGCACCCACCCCATAGAATTGCTAGAAGGGTTAAGGAAATAATCCTCATAAAGCACTTAGATGGGCTGGCTATTGCCATTTTCACCCTGATCATTAATTAGCATATGAATTAAAACTGGACTAAGAGTCAGGGAAGCTTGAGGAAATTAATGTCAACCGTCTCATAGAGTTAATTGTGATAATGAAATTATAAAAATCACATGAAACACTTGGTATATAGTACCTTGCACGGAGTAGACTGCTGTACCATCATTATTTTTAAGTATAATATTAAAATTAGTACATATTGATAGACAAATAATTAACATAGTCCACATAATAGTAATATATAATATATTAACATATTTAATATTATATTGTTAAATACAATATTTTGACAGTGTAATATATATTGTTTTCTCCCTAATCTCAAAAGTAATAGCAGAATTTCGTTAACTGCTGTCCTGTCCTTGGCTTTTTAGGTTGTTTTCCATTTTTCTCTGTAATAAACGACTTGAAGTGGGCAGCCCTTTTGGGTACTCCTGTGTTCTAAGTACAAAGCCCTGTCTCCTAATTCCCAACCGGCGTCCCTTCCCTTGTACTGATGATTCCGCTTTCTCTGCTCTGCAGATTTGCTTCGAGGGGCAGTGCAGGAACACCTCCTTCTTTGAAACCGAGGGCTGCGGGAAGAAGTGCCACGGCCACGGGGTGCGTGCGGGTGCCGGGCTCCTCCGTGTGGGGGCGGGGGCGACCCTGCGAGCCGCCGGCGCTCTCCGAGGTGCTGACGTCTCCGCCCCTCCCTCGCCCTAGGTGTGCAACAACAACCAGAACTGCCACTGCCTGCCGGGCTGGGCCCCGCCCTTCTGCAACACGCCGGGCCACGGGGGCAGCACCGACAGCGGGCCCATGCCCCCCGAGAGTGAGTGTCGGCCTGTGAGAAGGGCGGGCGCCCTGGGGGCGGGTGGTATGTCGCTGGGCATCCACGTTGAGTCAGCTTCGCCATCCCGATTTTGTGGATCGAGGGGGCGGAGCAGGAGGAGGGACAGGAGGAGGGACACGGCAGCCTGCAGTGGGGCGTGGCCCGGCGGCCTTTTGTCCTGTCTACCTGAGGAGGGGACCCTGCTTAGAGAGATTAAGACAGTCTGCGAATCACTGAATGTTCGAATCCTTTGAGGGGTGGGACGGTGACTAGTCCTTTTTGGACACTTAAAAATAATCATGAATCTGTGGCACATGATGGTGGTTTAGATTTCCTCTGATGAATAAAGGTTAAAATTGGGAACCAGACACTCAAAAAAGTTTTACAGTTTTTTAGTGGAACTCTCATGGATTCCAGCCCTGTGGCTTACAAACCTTTTTTTTTTAAATAGTAGCAAAGTACTTTTTAAAAAAGAAAAAGAAAACCCAAAATCTTTCAGAGATAAAACCCCAATATATAAAATATATAAAAAGTAGTGTTTGTTTTGTTGGAATACATATATTCTCTCCATTTAAATTTTTAATTTGTGAGAACATTGAAGTGGTTGTGATAAAACCAAATGTGAAATTACAGATTATGGATGAGAGTTCTAGTCTTAAATCAGTCTCAGTATTCTATGGTGGTTGCCTTGTGTCCAGGAAAAGTGTGATTCAGGCTGAAAACTAGTGGCAAATGGGAACAGAGCTGGACCTGCTTGCCTGTCTTCAATTAAGCAAAAGTGGCTGTAGAAGCTTCATAGGGTCTGCACAAAGCAAGTTGACCTGGCTCTTTAAGCAAATATTAGTGATCTCCCAGTGGTACACAGTGTGTGTGTTTTATTATAATTTGTCAGTTAAAGGGAGTAATACCTGTTAAATGCAAATCAAATATCTGAAGAAGAATCAGAAATACATTGTCAGAAATCCACTGCTATAGTCCAGATAGCTTCTAAATCTTCTGCCTGGGTTCTGTTTCTGGAAGGTGTCGGTCCTGTGATAGCGGGAGTGTTCTCAGCCCTCTTTGTGCTGGCGGTCCTTATGCTGATGTTCTACTGCTGCAAACAGAACAACAAACTGGGCCAACTCAAGCCCTCGGCCCTCCCTTTCAAGTTGAGGCAACAGTTCAGGTATGATGGGTCCCAGGAGGGACTTGGGAGTCTACTTATGAATCATAAAGCTCTTTGTAAGAAGTACCTAGAGAAAGTGTTGGGTGTGCTGGGTCTAATTTAGGGAAGATAAATGCAAGGTACACACCATCCTCTCCCCTGCTGGGATGCTCTGTGACCGTGGCAGACATCAGTAGTTGATCTTACTGCAAGTACACTCTACCGAGCCTGGTCATCACTCCAGAATCCTTCTCAGCAGATTACCCACAACCAATTCAGGTTGGAATATAAAACAAAATCGATTTGCCATCCTTTATCTAATTGATTTGTTCCCCATTTTAAAGAGCAGGAAACAGATGACAGAAGGGATCACTAGCCCAAGTCAGTCACAGGGATGGCTGGACATCAACTCAAGACAAAGACAAAGTCTTTTTTTAAGTGATTCCTTCTTTTGGATATCGAACATGTGTAGTCTCTGAGTCCCTATTAAATTACACTTGTTCTGGAGGGGATTGTAAGCCCCAGGTCTTTCTGAATCTATGCCCAGGAGGACTGGTTGATGGCTGTGACGTCTTGTGTCTCCTTAGAGGGGAAAGGTCTTAAAAGGATGAAGAAAAGGTTCTGAGAAAACTCTGCTTTGTGTAAGGCCAACTCTCTTTCCCTGGGAGTTCTCCATTGGCCACACACAAGTCTTCTTTGGGAAGATGGGGTTTGAGAAGACCAATCCTACTTCCTCCAGAGATTTGGGGAAGATTTAGCTGCTTCTTGGCTGTGCTTGGGTAAAAGCAAACTCAGTCGCTGACCTTTGCTGAACATCTCCCTCTCCCATTCCTCATTACTAGCTGTCCCTTCAGGGTGTCTCAGAACAGCGGAACTGGTCATGCCAACCCAACTTTCAAGTTGCAGACACCGCAGGGCAAGCGAAAGGTAAGGGCTTTGTCCCTCGAATATTGTTACTTTTCTGTTATCCTCAGGACCACACTGGATTTTCCCCAGAGCCTCTGTGGGCACTTGGGACTGGTAATAAAAGCCATTTTATTGGCTTAAGAGACATGTCGATTTGTTCTGACGTCCTCTAATGACTTTTAAGGTTGCATCTGACCTCTGGGATGCTAGCGGTTCGATGGGTCAGCATATCTGTTCTTGCATTGGGCTCTGGTCCTCTCAATGAGACATACAAGGGCACCACTGAGTTTTTAGTGCATGGAGGAGTCCTTGTCTCAGACGTTCCTTATCTTATGTAAATAGATGATCAACACTCCTGAAACCCTACGGAAGCCCTCCCAGCCTCCTCCCCGACCTCCTCCAGACTATCTGCACGGCGGGTCCCCACCTGCACCATTGCCAGCACACCTGAGCAGGGCTGCTAGGAACTCCCCAGGGCCTGGGGCTCAAGTAGAGAGAAAGGAGTCAGCCAGGAGGCCTCCCCCGAGCCGGCCAGTGCCCCCTGCACCAAATTGCATCCTTTCCCAGGTAAGCGGATTCTCAGCAACCCTGGGCTGGGAGCACCGCTCTTAAGGCTGCCTGCAATGTGTATGTCAGTGGCTGGGAAGATGGAACACAGTGACTGTTCTTCCTGTGTTCTGGTGACTGCAGGGGGCATGCAGTGGGTCAGAGCAATGAGCAGGAGGAAGTAGCCTCCCCAGGCAGCTCCTAAGCCACATGGCATTTCCTCTCTTGTTGGCGTATTTCATGATACACCACTAACCACCTTCCCCCACCAAATTAACTTCTTTCAGTTCCCCATGCTCTGTGTCCTCTCGGTCTTTGCACACGCTGTTGTCCTGCCTGACACGCTCCTTCTGCCTCTGGCATGCCAGCCCCTGTTCATCCTCAGATCTGCTCTTAGATGCCACTCCTCCCAGGAAGCCTGCTCTGACCCCTCGAGTCTGAGTTTGGTGCCCTTGTACTTCTCTCATCATAGAACTTATCCCACCAACTCGTACCTGTCAGTATTTTCCAGTAATCAGAAGTCTTACTGAGGGAGGAACCTTGATGTCTTGCTCATCTGACAGGCAGGGCAAGGGCAGGAGCCTCTGGGAGGTGAGAGTGGGGTTCAGGCTCCCTGCGCCCACCACTGGTGCTCACAAAAGCAGAGCTCCACCCTGTGATCTGTGCTCTGGTGGCTCCAACCACACCTTCTGACAAGTTCCCTCAGTGCAGACACAGGTGTTTCCAGGATGGTGGCTTGGTGTGGTACGGTCTGGAATCAACCTGTGTGTTTTGGGTGAGACACTTCAAGTGAGACTGCTTTTCTTGGGCATGGTCCTCCAAGGGCTCCACAGGGCCCAGGCTGTCTCAGATCCTAAGGACTGTGGGGCTGGCTGCAGCCTTTGGCGGGTCCCTGGGAAGCGGAGCAGTGGTGCGTGCGGTTGGGCAGAGCTGAGAGCATCAGGCCTGGTTCTGAGCTTTGTAACTGCTACTGTCCCATTCCCCTGGCGTGGGAAGAGGTGGGATAGGAAACCTGTGGAGAGAGGGAGGGAGGGATTGACAGGGAGAGAGAGGGGAGAAACGGGAGAAAGCAGGAGGAGGGAGGAGGAGAGAGGGGAGAGGTGATGGAGTGTATTTGTGTATGGGCGCTGCCGTGACAAAGCACCACACACTGGTGTCTTCAACAACAGACTCTATTTTCTCACAGTCCTAGAGGCTGGAAGTCCAAGATCAAGGTGCTGGCAGGGCTGGATTCTCCTGAGGCCTCTCTCCTTGGTGTGCGGATGGCCACCTTCTGCCTGTGTCCTCGCGTGGCCTTTCCTCTGTCCTTTTACCTCCCTGCGGTCTCTCTGTTTGTCCAAATTTCCTCTTCTCATAAGGACACCAGATTGGATTAGGGCCACCCTAGGGTCTCTGTGTGTGGGGCCGGAGGAGCTGTGACATGAGGCCGGAGAGCCAAGAGGGGATGGACTGTGCCCAGGGCACATAGCCTCGGTCAGGACTTTGGTCTGCATTCCATGGGAAGGGGACAGTGGAGCACGGTGACATGAGGAGATCTTATGAAGATCCATCGCTCTGGGCTGCCCTAGGCAGGAGGGAGGTGTAGGGCCTGGGAGGGGCCCGTAGATGCTTCTGGAGCTGCTAATCTTCTATGTCTTGATCCGGCTGGGGGTTACTTAGTGTGTTCACGCTGTGGTAATTCATCTAGTTATATTTTATGATTTGTTCGCCTTTTTATGTCTACATTACACTTCAATTAAAAAACAGTTTTACAAAATGAAAGGATCACTCTGGCAGCAAATGGATGTCCTACTTAGAAGATTTAGAGGTTGTCCTGAGAAGGATGATAAAAGCTGGCAGCAGCGAGTGGCAGGGGTGACGGAGTGAAGCCAGTGAGAAATGTGTGAAAGAGAAAATAGACAGGACTCCGGGATCTAGTGCAAACGGGTTGGCAGGGGGTGATGCCCTGTGTGTGCCTTGTGCAACCCCATGGGGTGAGATGCCACCTGTGAGGGAGGGAGCCGTGGCCCAGAGTGGTTCCAGGGCTGTTTCTGCTTCAGGAAAACAGTGCTGGGTGAGGACCCTGGTAGAGCTGAGCTGAATGCTATCAGACGTGGCCTGTGGCAGGTCCTGCCCTGGTAGGCCCAGTGCCCACAGGCTGATAAAGCTCCTGCTCAGGCCGGGCTCAGGAGTCCGAGACCAGCCTGAGCAAGAGCGAGACCCCGTCTCTACTAAAAAAAATAGAAAGAAATTATCTGGATAACTAAAAATATACATAGAAAAAAGATTAGCTGGGCATGGTGGCGCATGCCTGTAGTCCCAGCTACTCGGGAGGCTGAGGCAGGAGGATCGCTTGAGCCCAGGAGTGTGAGGTTGCTGTGAGCTAGGCTGACGCCACAGCACTCACTCTAGCCAGGGCAACAGAGCGAGACTCTGTCTCAAAAAAA
>CAUYSK010010394.1:0-43239 GCA_963575035.1 Avahi laniger | reverse complement strand
TGATCCAGCAATAGCACTATTAGGCATCTACCCAAAAGAGCGCAAAACATTCTATGATAAAGACATCTGCACCTGAATGTTTATGGCAGCACAATTCACTATTGCAAGGATGTGGAAACAACCCAAGTGCCCGTCAATCCATGAGTGAATTATTAAAATTTGGTATATGTTTATAATGGAATATTACTCAATCATAAGAAACGACAGTGATCTAGAATCTCTTATACTTTCCTGGATTAAACTTAAGCCCATTATCCAAAGTGAGGCATCACAAGATCGGAAGAATGGGCTCCACTTGTACTCGCCATCAAATTGGTACTAACTGATCAACACTAGGGTGATCACATGACAGTAATACTCTCCAGGGATTAGAGGGATTTGGGGGGGTAAACCTTCAACTAAAGGACACGGGGAGCATTGTAGGAGGGAAGGGCATGCCTTTAATCCTCACTTGGGTGAGACAAAGACATAAAGTGTAACCATAATGTTTGTACCCTCATAATACCTTGAAATAAAAAAATAAATAAATAAAATAAAATAGAAATGACATAAAAAGAATTTTAGAAAAAGTAAATATGTTAAAGAGAGGCAACACATATTTAGTAGATAATACAGACCCCTGAAAAGAAAAACCTAAGCAAAGGGCACAGAATAAATTCTAAGTTTTATAATTCAAGAAAACATTGCTTGGTCGGGCGCGGTGGCTCATGCCTGTAATCCTAGCTCTCTGGGAGGCCGAGGCAGGCGGATTGTTTGAGCTCAGGAGTTCAAGACCAGCCTGAGCAAGAGTGAGACCCCATCTCTACTAAAAATAGAAAGAAATTAGCTGGACAACTAAAAATACATAGAAAAAATTAGCCGGGCATGGTGGCACTTGCCTGTAGTCCCAGCTATTTGGGAGGCTGAGGTAGAAGGATCGTTTGAGCCCAGGAGTGTGAGGTTGTTGTGAGCTAGGCTGATGCCATAGCACTCTAGCCCGGGCAACACAGTGAGACTCTGTCTCAAAAAATAAAATAAAATAAAATAAAAAATAAAAAATAAGAAAGCATTCCTGAAATGCATTTGATCCAGCAATCCCATTACTGGGCATCTACTCAAAAGAACAAAAGACATTCTATAAAAAAGACATCTGCACTAGAATGTTTATAGGAGCACAGTTCACAATTGCAAAGATGTGGAAACAACCCAAGTGCCCATCAATACATGAGTGGATTAACAAAATGTGGTATATGCATGGCATGGAGTTCGACTCAGCCACAAAAACAATGGTAATCTAGCATCTCTTGTGTTATCCTGGATAGAGCTGGAGTCCATTCTACTAAGTGAAGTAGCACAAGAATGGAAAAACAAGCACCACATGTACCATCTCAACCATCTCAACACTCATGTGCACATATAGTAATAACATTCACTGGGAGTCAGGCAGGTGCGAGGGGGGAGAAGGGGATGGGTGTGTTCACTTATGGGTGTGGGGGATGGACAAGTTTGAAGCTCTAGCTCAGGTGGGGCAAAGGGAATATATGTAACCTAAACATTTGTACCCCCCTGTAATATGCTGAAATTTAAAAAAGTTAAAAAATTTAAAAAGAAAAAGAAAACATTGAAGACTGCATACTGAAGAAACACATTATATATTTGAGCATTTTGATGCAGTGTGACCAACACAAAAATATATCCTAGGTAAATTATTGGAATTGAAAGAAAAATTTTAAAAAACTCTTTGTACTTTTAGGGAAAAAGAGCAAATAACTTATGAAGGCAAAAAAATTAAATTATCAACAGATTTTTTTTGACAGCAACACTTTATGACAAAAGAAGACAGAGTGATATATTCAGGATGTCCAAGTAAAAAGAAAATGTAAATCAAAGATTTTACATCCAGAAGAATTGCCTTTCATGCATAAAGTGCACAACCAACTATTAACATAAGAACTCAGGAAATTTCATTCCATGTCCCCTTCCTTATAAATTTAATACAAAAATTAGCTTCATACAATGAAAAGGACTAGGGAGACATTGCAAAGACTGGTGGTCAGCATTAAACCTCTAATTGCTTATAACACTAAATTAATATGGGTTTAAAGGGAAGAGTATTGAATATAATGGTTATATCTTCAAATAATGTACATAGTGCAACTACTAAAAATAGGAGACAGAATTGGGAGAGGATATGCAAAAACATTTAAAACTATTTTTGGTAACTATATTGGTGTGGCATTAGTATTCTGAGACTATCATGTATGTAATGTTTGTTAGACAAAATAAACGGGTAGGTATGGAATAGTCTCACTCTATTGTCTTCTGTGTCCTTGAGAATTAGGGTTTTCTATGTAGGAGAAAGGAGATGAATAGATGTAATACTGGAAAATTTTAGAGGAAGAGGAGTAATATTGAATTTGAATTGGAATTATCCTATAAATTCATGAGGTGTCCATGAACTTGAGAAACTCCCCCATTAGTAATGAGCATTCCTAGTATCCATGCAGTGATTTTAAAATACAATTTGTTACTAAAGGAAAGCAGAGCTTTTTGGAAGATAGCTGGTTGCAAGGCTGGGGCAGAAAATGTATAAGATGAGCCTGGAACATCTCATCATACCAGAAAGCAAGGAAGCTGTCCAATACATCCAAAGTTGTGTCAAAAGGACCCAAAAGCCAACGTGAAGAGATTCTCATTGGCCAAAAGTAGAACTGGAACTTCACAAAAGATAATAATTGTGATTGATTGAACCCCACCAAATATGTTTAAATTCATGAATTACGATGATTTAAAAAAACGGATCACTCTCAGAGGATAGTAGCAAACCATTTAAAATTGGTGAATAAAAGGAAAGATCTGAAGATTTTTTTCTGTTTTTTCTATATGACTAGCAGGAAAAACAGCTCTGTACAAGAAATACCAGTAATAAATGGAAAGGAAATGAAGAAATTAGATGATCACCATTTTGAAGCCCCCAGTGAATTACTGGATCTGGCCAATGAACATCAGTGGCTGCCAACACCACAAAAGAAGAGACAACCAGGCCGTGTGACTCCTGGGACAGAACTCACCATCATAGTCTTGCCAAAGGGGTGAACACAGGTCTGATCTGGCTGCCAACTGGGAGAAAATACAAGGGTCAGAGAGGTGAATTGGAAGATTAAAAGAATGTGAAAGACATGAATTTGTTTTTAATGAGAAAGAGTAAAGTTTCCAGGATGCATATAGGTGATAAACTGTGAAGATATTCAAGGTAAAAAACTCCAAATAAATATGATAATGAAAATACGCATCAGAACAGCTAAAAGTAATCATAGGAAAACGTATAGCCCACAGTACTTACATTAACAAGAAAGGATTTTTTAAATGGATGAAAATTCCAACCCAGGAAGTTACTTAATGAAAGCAAAAACCTAATTAAAATTAAAATTATATGAAGTTATATGAAAACATATAAATTTTAAAATTAATACACAAATATGAAGGCTGAATGAGAAAACCAATAAAATTAATGAACCATTTAATAACCTGATCAAAAAAGAAGAAATCATAAATATACAAACAAGATTTGATAAAGGAAAATAACTACAAATACAGAAGAAACCAAAAAGTATCATATACAATGACTTTCTCAACTTTATGAATATGTTAAGAAACTTTGATGAAATGAATAATTTTCTAGGAAAATAAAATTTACCAAATTAACTGTCCACAGAAGGGAAAAACAATCTAAATGAATCAATTACTACAGAAGTAATGGAGGAAGCTAATAAAGAGCTATTTTCCTTCGAAATCACCAGGACTAGATGGTTGCATGAAGAGCTTCAACCTGTCCTAATAATAACACTTCCTCAGCTAGTTAAATTGTTTCAAAGCACATAAAAATGAAAACTTCCACCTTTTTAATGCGTCAAGCATAACATTGATAAAATTCAACAAGGATTGCATGAAAAAATCTATCAACCAATCTTACTTATGATTACTGATGCAAATACCAAAGAAATATTAGTAAACAGACTCCAATAGCTCGTTGAAAGAATAATACACTACATCTAGTAATGTACTTCAGCAATGTAAAGATGGTTTCATAATGAAAAAAATTATTGTAATTAAATATATTAATAGATCTAAAGAAAATAATTTTATGATTATCTTTATAGATTTTGAAAAGGCATTTATTAAAATTCATCATCTATTTTTTTTGACATGGTACAATGAACATTTATTTCTCACTTTGCTGAGGTTTGGCTAATAGAGCCTGGGCCTGGCTATGCTTATTCAAGCCGTGGGCTGAAGCCAGAATATCTATTCTTGACTTCAAAAAAATAATTGAAGTTACTGTTAATTAAATAGGAGAAATGAAAATATGCTCAACATGATAAAATATCTTTCTCTCAACACATACACCAGCATAATGCTGAACACATTGACTGTCACACTAGAAAAAAAAAATTTTCCTTGGGGCCATGGTGTTTTATTACAAAAATAGAATAGAAACTTCAAAAACAAAATGATCTTTTCTAATTTAATGAAAATATTTGTTATTTTTTTATTATTTTCTGTCATATAAATTATATACAACCTGAAAAACAGTTCTCGCAGCTCCCAAGATGATAAGATGTGCTTCATGAGACTCAAGGCTCAAAACTAGCGTGAGTTAAATACAACTCACATGGCAGTTAATGTGTTCATGGCAAGGCACTAGAAATATTGCCATTAAAATCTGAAAAAAAGATCATGATTTCCACTATGACCACTAACATATAATTCAATATTGTTTCTTAGTGTTAGTCAAAGCAATTTTGACAAAAGAAAGAAATTAAAGGTATAAAAATTGGAGACAAGTAAAATTAGTAAAATGATCACGTTTTGCTGGTGGCTAAGTAAAAATTAATATATAACTGATATATGTAATATAGACAGAAATAAGATTCCATTTACAGTAGGTGCAAAAAGAATAAGTATTAGAAAAAGCAACATGAAATATGTAGGTTCTCTCTTTGAATAAATATTTTTTAATACTCCCAAAGGACAAAAGAAGACTTGAACAAATGGCAAATCATACAATGTTCTTGAATAGGAAGACTCAACGTCGTAAAATGCCAGTTTCTGTTAAATTAATCTGTAAACATAACATAATCCCAATAAAAATATCAATACTTTTTTCCTCGAACTAGGCAAGCTGATTCTTAAGTTCATACAGAGAAATAAATAAGCAAGAATAGACAGAAAAACTCTGAAAAGTAAGTAATGAGGATGTATCATAGAGAAAAAAACACTATTACAATAAAATTTACAATGTATTATTATAGGTTTAAGATTTAGTGCAATACTGGCACTCGAATAGAGAGATAGATTATTGCACCACAATAGAAAGCAAAGGAATAAATACAAATATATAAGTGAATTTAGTTTTTGAAAGAGATAGTATCTTAAATTTGCAGGGAAAAATTATTATGAAATAAAAAATAAGGAAACTCAAAGGTACCCATCTGAAAAGCAAACAAAAACAGTGGATTCACACCACATGTTGTTCAAAATAGATTCCAGAAAGATCAGATACTTAAGTATAAACATTGAAACCATGGAAATTCTATAAGAGGGAACATTCTCTTATAATATTTGATTAAGGAAGGATTTTCTAGCTATGACATAAAACTCAGAAGCTATAAAAGACAAAGTTGATAGATTTGGCTACCTATTTTTTTAACTGCAATACAAAAACTATCACAAGCAAAGTGTTTTTTTTTTAAAAATTTTAAAAAGTACTATCAATTTATGTCGCAAGTTAAGGATTAATTTCTCTAACATATAAAGAACTCCTATAAATAAATCAAAAAAAGACCAATATGCCAACAGAAAAACAGGCAAAGGGATAGTTCTCAGAAAACACAATTAACTTGTTCTCTAAAAACATTCAAAAAAGTATTTAATTCCACCCATGAGAGACTTGCAAATTAAAAATACCCCGAGAGACCGGGCGCGGTGGCTCACGCCTGTAATCCTAGCACTCTGGGAGGCTGAGGCGGACGGATTGTTTGAGCTCAGGAGTTCAAGACCAGCCTGAGCAAGAGCGAGACCCCATCTCTACTAAAAAAATAGAAAGAAATTATCTGGACAACTAAAAATATATAGAAAAAATTAGCCGAGCATGGTGGCGCATGCCTGTAGTCCCAGCTACTCAGGAGACTGAGGCAGGAGGATCGCTTGAGCCCAGGAGTTTGAGGTTGCTGTGAGCTAGGCCGACGCCACGGTACTCACTCTAGCCAGGGCAACAGAGTGAGACTCTGTTGAGACTCTTTATAAAAAAAAAAAAAAAAATACACGGAGAAACCATGTTTTATGTAACATATTGTCAAATATCAAAAAGTGTGATAACACACTCTCTTGGTGTAGATGTAGAGAAACAGACACGCTGGTGAACGGGCAGCTGGTTCAACCTCTGTGGAAGCCAATTTGTTAACATTTTACAACATTAGGAATCTATCCATTCTTTTTTTTTATTTCCCCTCTTTAACCTTGTCATTTCACTTCTCAGAGTTGATCCTGAAAGAAATACTCACACACTCAAAATAGCTTTATACAATTTCACACAGTGTGAGTAGTCACCCAGTGTGAGAGACAAAGTTTCCGAGCAACCTAAATGTCACCACTGGGGGACAGGTTAATGAATAACCATGTTTTATTTTTTCTCTTAATTTATCTTGGAAAATGTTCTATATAACTCTATAGAGTTTAATGAGTCTTTTTTTTTTAAATAGAACATTTTCCAAGATAAATTAAGTGAAAAAAACAAAATATATTTGATCTTTCTGGAAAATGACAAGGTATGCAATAGCAGGCATAGCATTTTACCACTCATGTATGAATGGTTGTGGAGATGAGGAGAATACACATATGTATATATAAAACATATATACAATAGATATGTGTATTTGTATGTACATATATGTATGCATTTCTTCTTATATGGATAAAATATCTCCAGAGGACTATTCAAGAAACTGATATTATTGTGACATGTGGAGAGAGAGATTGTAAGTCTACAGAACGACAGCAGAAAAGAACTTGTACTCTATACACTTACTGAAATTTAAACCATGTAAATGCACTAACTTAAATACATGTATATGTGTGTATGTACATATAAATGTACATATTAAATATACATAAATATAAATTGTATGTGTGTGCACACATATAAATACATGAAAAATACAGATTAATAGCAAGTGCTTCTGGTTGGTGTGATTGTTGATGATTTTACTCTTCTATATTTTTCTAGGTTTTCTATGATAACTTTATATTATAATCAAAGGACTATAAATGTCATATCCAAAAGACTAGAGGGATCTTGGAATACTGAAAAAGCTCAACGTGAGAATCGGAGGACCTGAGTCTCGTCCTGGATTCAACGCTTACTGATCGGCTGGGTGCCGTTCATCATATCTTTAAACTTTTCCGAGTCTTATTTTTCTTCTATGTAAAATGGAGATAATACTGCTTGCCTCAGGTTTACTGAATTTGCAGGAAAATCAAACAAGAAAATTATCCAAAAGTGCTTATAAATCAGAGTGCTAAAGAAATGTGCAGCAATGCTACAGTGGATGGTGGAAGAAGCATGCAGCTAAAGTATTAGATTTCTCTATTTCCTGCTTAAGGCCAGTGAATTGAGCAAACAGCTACCAGGCAACTGAGTCCTGTCCTGCACTGGTATTCCCATTTGGGAAAAAAGAAAGAAAAAAGAACAAGTTAGGAGAGTTCTAGAGTAACATTCTAAGGGGAAAAATTCTCATTCAAGGAGATAGCAGTGCCATGTGTTCTCCTGAAGCCACTAAGCCACCCCCAACTCTACCTCCTCATTTTTATCAGGACCAGTTTGTTTCTGCTGCACAAACTGGCTGTGTTATAAACACCAGTGCTTTGGTACATCTGCTTTGCTGTCTACACTCAGAAAAATCTGAATGGACTCCATGCTCCATTCAGCCCTCCCAGAGAGACTTTTCCCCACCCCACATCCAACACACACGTGTGCATACACGTGCACACGCATTTATCTAGCTATTTTTTTTAATTATGCATAGAGTTACCAGAGAAGATGCTGAACCCATGAAATAATAATAGTTATGTCAGCAGGAATGTGGGATTGGATCTTAGCACTGCTTGTAAAACAATATATCATTTCAACAAAAACAAGGCCAAAAGATCAAAAACAGTCCTGAATCAGTGTCCAAAAAGCTCCATTTTTACGTAATGGTTTCAAAAGATTTTTCTCTTAACATCTGAGGCAACACACCGGGCATGGGGAAACAGCTGGATCCCCCCACCTTGGCCGGTGTGTTGGCTCGCGTGCTCTCTTACTCTCTTTTTTTCATGTATCAGGGTCTTTCAAAATGTTTAAGGAGGAAACCTTGCCTTTGTAAGTGCTCAGGAAATTCACTCACTTAAGGTCACGGACTCAGGCCCTCCTATCTGCCTCACCATTCAGCAGGGTGCCTCCAAATATCTCCAAGGGTGTTACAAAAGGCTAAAAATAAATGGGAAAAACACATTTAATTGGTTCAAGTTTTTTCTTTTAATTTTTTTATGCCATACAGAGCCCTTTAGGGGAAGTTTGGAGGGGTTAAAAAAAGTCAGCCACCACAAATATCATAAAAGGTTGGAGATCGCTGCTTCTGGCCTCTAGGATATAATTTAGTGTTACTATATATAATGGTTAGAGTGTGGCCCATGGATTGTATACCGCCTGAGTTCAAATCCTCACTTCAACACCTGCCATGTGACTTTGAACGCTTCTGCTATCATCCCCTCTGTACCTTTTTCTAGCTCATAGAATTACAGCAAGAATTTAATGTAATTATTCCTAAAATGTATTGAGCACAATGCCTAGTCCATAATAAACATCCAATAAATGGTAGCCGTTATTTTAAGTATTGTCAGTGGTGCCACAACAAAAAATTACTAACTGGTGCTTTGACACCTTGAGAGTTAACGCTTTTCCTTAAGGACCAATCCCAAGCGTCTTAATACCACAGAGACACTTGAGTACTATGGAGAATCAAACTGTCCAAATAGCATGCACTGGATAGCTCCTTGTCTGATGTTTGGAGACTCTGCCTCTCAGCGTGGACTGTCAATGTGTGCTTCAAAAAAATGCACGCAAGCAGGCCAAATCTATGTCTTCCATCTTGCAGTGAAGGACACTGCTGCGTTGGTATGTGCATTCGATTTTTATTAGACTGGCCCTTCTGTTCTTGCATTCCAGCTCATCTCTGAGTTTCAACAGATGGGTGGGCTACGCGGGAGCAACACGGAACACACTGCTTTGTTTTGGTGTCTTAACACTTCAGACAGATGAAAAGAATAGTCCTTAAACTGGCCCATCACTATAGACTGTGCCTTCCACAGAACATACTTCATTTTTTCCATGAGTACAACCAAATGACCTGTTGGTGAATGTTTTAGGGAACAGATCATAGCGAGAGGAAAACTAAAGGCATATTTGAGTTTATGGTGATACCTAATTTTCCACCCCTGAGAGATGTTCTTCTTTATCTCCATGTATGTTATTCATCAAGGCATCTTGACACTATTTACTGGAAAGTAATGGCACTGTTTACCAGAAAACTAGCTTAATCTGCTACTCATTGTTTTCATCAGTTAAATAAAAGTGACCTTTCATCTTTAGCATTGTGCTTCCAACAAAATTCTGCCAAAATCACTAATGATCTGTGTTCCTCAGACAGCTGCAAGACATTCTCCATAGCTAAGGAATGGTGGGATCATCACCCCATTCAGAGATAGAAGGGCCCAGCCTTGGCGGTCATGTTAACAGGTTGGCACTGAAGCCAAGACATTAGGATCCGGGGGAAAGAGTAAGTGAAGGTAAAGAGCTTGGAAAAGAGAATTCCCAAAGCTGGTATGGAACCCATAAATCAAAAGCATTGTGTCGTTAAGACTGGATCTATAAAGCTCAAAGTCAAGAGTAGAATTAACAATGAAGTGGATAAAATCAAGTTTTGTAGAGTTTCCCACCACAAAATTAATGCAGGTATTACAAGTAGAGCCTGATTTTCCCCAATCAGTGTTCTTCAATCATCAAGACTAGCTGAAGACCTGCCAACTGACCCTTTCATGTAGAATGACATCAGCACAGTACATAATTTTATTTTACTGCTCACATTGGTAAAGATGCTTATGTGATCTTAAGCCCAGTATCAATTTATCTCTGAAAGAACAAAGTTTACCCATTCACAGGTTATAGGATGATTATGCTCAACCTAGACCTAACACCCAAAACACACTATCAGCATTCTCACACAGTCCAACCAAATTGCAGAAACAAACACTCATTTTACTTAAACAGGCAATTTCTCAAATCTTGTGTTTTCACCTGATGCATTTGCTGGCTTATCATCCACTGATCCAATCTCCCTGTAGTAATCACATCTTGATTCCCCTTTGGGAAACCATCTCGTCCCACTTCCATTCGTGTATTTTAATTTGTACTCCAAAATATGTACACAAAAATGTACACGGCAGTAAAAATTTAGAAAAAAATCTAAGTGTTGGACATTTCATAGGGAATAGTTAAAGAAAATATAAGGGCACCCACTTAGCATGATGTCCTCCAGTTTTATCCATGTTGTCACACATGGCAGTATCTTCTTCTTTGTAAAGAATGAATAATATTCCATTGTATATACAGTATATACCACAATTTTTATATCCAATCATCTGTTGATGGACATTTTTGTTGCTTCCATATCTTGGCTATTGTAAATAATGCTGCAATGAACGTGGGCGTACAGATATCTCTATGATGTGCTGATTTCATTTCTTTCGGATATATGTACTCAGCAGAAGGCTATACATATCATCATATAGTAGTTCAATTTTTAATTTTTTGAGAAATCTCCTTTGTTTTCCATAATGGCCATACCAATTTACATTCCTACCAACAGTGTTCAAGGGTTCCCTTTTCTCTATACCCCAACCAACACTTGCCTCTTGTCTTTTTCATAATAGTCATCCTAACAAGTGTGAGGTGCTGTCTCATTGTGGTTTTGATTTGCATTTTCCTGATGATTACTTATATTGAGTACATTTTTATATATCTGTTGGCCTTTTTATTTCTTCTTTGGAAAATGTTTATTTAGGTCCTTTGCCCCTTTTTTAATCAAGTTTTTTTGTTTGTGTTGGGGGATTGTGTTTGTTTTTTGGGATTTTTTTATTTTTCTTTTTGCTATTGAGTTCTCTATGTATTTTGGATATTAACCCCTTATCAGATGTATAGTTTGCAAATATTTTCTTCTAATCTATAGGCTGCATTTTCATTTTGTTGATTGTTTCCTTTACCAAACATAATCTTTTTAATTTAATGTAGTCCCATTTATTTTTGCTTCTGTTGCCTGAAATTTTGTTATGGTATCCAAAAAACTGCCAAGTTCAATATCAAGGAGCTTTCCCCCTATGTCTTCTTCTAGGAGTTTTATGGTTTCAGGTCTTACTTTTAGGTCTGTAATCCATTTTGCAATGATTTTGTATATGGTATAATATAAAGGTCCATTTTTATTCTTTTGCATGTGGATATCCAGTTTTCACAGCAGCATTTATTGAAGAGACTAACCTTTCCCGTTATGTCTTCTCAGTGGGCTTTTAAAATTAATTGCCCATGTATTCTTGGCTTTATTTCCAGAGTCTTTATTCTGCTCCATGTGTGGCTTTTTATACCAGTACCATATGTTTTGATTTCTATAGCTTTGTAATATAATTTGAAATTAGGAAGTGTGATGCTTCAACTTTATTTTTCTTTCTCAAGATTGCTTTGGCTATTTGGGGTCCTTGTGGTTCTATATGAATTTTAGATTTTTTTTTCTATTTCTGTGAAAAATCCCCTTAGAATTTTGATAGGGATTGCATTGAATTTGTATGTCTGCTTTGGGTAGTATGGCCATTTTAACAATATTAATTCTTCCAATTCACAAACATGAGCAATCTTTCCATTTATTTGTGTCTTCAATTTCCTTCGTCAATTCATTATAGTTTTTAGTGTACAGATCTTTCACAATCTTGTGTAAATTTATTCCTAAATATTTCATTATTTTTGATGTTACCATAAATGGGATTGTTTTCTTGATTTCTTTTTCAGATAGGTCGTTATTGGTGTAAAGAGATGCAATTGATTTTTGTGTGTTGTTTTGTTTCCTGCTGTTTTAAAATATTACATGATCTCATATGTGGAATCTTAAAAAAAAATTGAATGCATAGAAACAGAGAGTAGAATTCTGGTCACCAGGGATTGAGAGGTGAAGGAAATACAAAAAAGTATGCCAAAGACCACAAACTTGCAGTTATGTAGGATGAATAAGTCTAATGTATAGCAGGTCTATAGTTAATAATATTGTATTGTATATTGAAAATTTGCTAAGAGAATAGGTTTTAGGTGATCTTACCACACACATAAAAACACATACAAAAAATAGGTAAGTATGGAAGGTGATGACTATGTTAATTTGTTTACCTTTAGTAATCACTTCACTATATACATGTATATCAAACATCATTTTGTATGCCT
This sequence comes from Avahi laniger, assembly GCA_963575035.1. Taxonomy (NCBI): domain Eukaryota; kingdom Metazoa; phylum Chordata; class Mammalia; order Primates; family Indriidae; genus Avahi; species Avahi laniger. Next base: position 30,683 of record CAUYSK010010394.1, on the reverse strand, counting down.
TAAATATACACATAAAAATAAAAAAAATTGAGTAACAGCATTTCTTTTTCCAAAGTGGTCTCAGTTACTACATGTGCCATAATTTTAGTAATTTTTAAAAAACTTTTATATTTTAAACAGCGTGATATCATTTGGTGTCAATGATTTCTGCAGAAAATCAATAAAATATTATCATTTTTCTGCTATGATTTCTGCCACGTGAAGATAATTCTCATTATCTTATATGTGCAAATGATCATCAGAATGCTAGACATCACGATGTCCAAACTGAATCACATGCATTCAGTAATGGTATGCCAATATTTTTCGGTTTTTATGTCTTCCAAATTAAATTTCAGTGTGGTTACTTAGCATTATTGTTGACGTGCACTTCAGTTTCTTTGTATTTACTAAGCATATCTGATAAATGTTGCCAATTTTATACTAATTCCCATTTTTTCAGTGGCTTTTTTTGTATTTCCCCAAAGTTTGTAATATAGACAAAATGCAGAATAGTTTATAGTATAACATAATCTAGTGATTTATTTGACTAGTTAGAGTAATTGATGTTGAAAGAGTTTAAAAATCTTTCTATCTGTAGTACTCTTTAGTAGTTTGAATTTTGTACTGAGGTAGTTAAATTTTTGATAAGATAGTAACATTGCATAATATTCAAATTACACACTCACATACTTGCAGCAGCAGCAGTTACATCCAATTTAATAATTTCTTCTATTTTGTCTTTTAAAAAATTATATTAAAATCTTATGCATCTATACTATGATACTAAGCAGAATTTAAAAGAATGTGAGAGATCTATATGTACTAACATGGAACCATCTTCACAAGTATCATTAAGGATAAGAGCAAACTGCAGAATATGTGTAGTTTAATTCTAATTTATGTAAATGTATTATAAGCACATAAACAGACATGTAAATGCACAAAAATTACCTCAGTTGATACACACTGAACTGATAATGATGATTATCTCTGAGGAGACGCATAGAACTAGAGGAAGGAGAAGTGAAGGAGAACATTGACTTAAATTACATTATTCTATATTATTTGAATTTTTGTAATATTCAGACAGTTATAAAGTAAATTTTATGTAAAAGGTATGAAATCAAAAATAAAGCCTATTTATGGGGTGAATTCTGTCCTCAGACTTTGGAAAACACTTTGGGTTGTTACCAAAAGTGGTACCTACCAATGAATTTGTGGACCTAGCAGTTATATTCTCTTCAGATGTAGGTAAGTTTTCAGCATGGAATTAAGCCATTGATGCAGCAATATAATATCTCTTTCAAAGAACTCAAATAAAGCTCATATTCTCCTTGCTCCAATCCCAATCCCATGCCAAAGTAACCACTGTTGTCTGTGTAAGGCATTTCCTTAAAGCTTTACATATATGAATATAGAAATATGTCTAGTTTTATGGTATCTTCAGGTTCCTCAGGTGGGTGTCAAACATCTGCTCCCTGGGCCCTCAAACTCCAGGAAACATGTATCAGCCTCTTCAAGTGGTCTTCTTACCACTTCTTACCACTTCTTACCAAAGAAATAACGTTTTGAATTTTTAACTGCAAATTTTTTAATTATTTTATACTTTTGAGTTAGATTAAAAACTCAAGAGTCACAGAACTGGTTAGTCCTTTATGGATGGTCCAGTCCCTAACTATGGAATGTAGAAATAATTGCTTGGGGACCTCATCCAAAACTAAAAATGAATTATGTTTATTTTAATATCCAGTTTGTCAAATTTCTTAAGCCAATTAATTTTAACAAGTCATTACCATATTTAGCCACTGTGCTTAACTATCTTATTAGTTTTAATAATTTTCAGTTACATCTCTTCTATTTTTAATATAAAAATCATTCTTGCTATAAATGATGGCTCTTTCTTTCCATTACTCATATGTTTTCTTTTTTCTTGTCTTAGCGCAGTGGGTAAAATCTCCAATACAAAGTTTAGAGTGTCAGTGATAGTAAATATCCTTCTTTTTTCTAACTTAATTAGAAACACTTCTAATGTTTCACCAATAGGTATGATGTTTGCTCTAGTTTTATGTTAGATGCTCATTAAATTTTTAAAAAATCTACTTTATTTTTAGATGACCAGAAGTGTTCATGATTTATGGGTGATCAAATTTTAGCAAATGTTTTCTCAGCATCCCTAGGAGAGGATTGTAAGGGCCTTCTTTAATCAGTCTATTAATGTACTAAAGTACATTAGCAAAACTTTCTTGAGCCATCTTTGCATTCTTAGGATAACTCTGAGTCATGTGCTTTATCCTTTTAATAGACTTGTATTCTATTTGCTGATATTTTATTTAAAAATTTTGCTCTTTATTTGCAAGAATGTTCTATATTTTCCTGTTCTATTGCTTCCCTTTCCACATTTTTGAAGCCTGGTTAAGTAAGTTACATACTTTCTAATTTTTTTTGTACTGGAATAACTTACGGATCATAAGATTATTTGTTTCTTAAAAGTTGGTGGAAATTCTCCACAAATCTCTTTGGTCCTCCTACCTTTTTTAGTTACAAGTCCTTTGGCTACCTTTTTAATTATCTTGTGTTAGAGGCTTATTTGTTTCTCTTTTTCCCACAGTATTTGTTAATTGTTTATTTATCAAGAGAAACTATTCCTCAGTCCATATATTCATAGTTCAGGAACACATGTCAGTGACGAACTTCTATGTAAATCAACCCAAAGAAATTCTTTTATATTCCAAAATCACTTTGCACCCTGAAAGATGCCAGCCTTCCTCGTCTCCTCAAAATCTTTCACAGAATCATAATTTCTGTAGAAATCTGCATATGCCTACTTTCTTGATTCAGGAAAGTAGGCTTATTTGGTTTTCCACCTTGTTTTGAAATCATTTTTAAATAACTCACATTTTCCTAGAAAATTATTCATTTTATACAAGTTTACAAATATACTGTAATAAAGTTTGACAAGTAGTCTAATATTTAAATTCTTTTCTCTTAGTATTTATGACCCTTCCTCTTTCCTAATTATATTTCAGTTGTCTTTTTATTATTAATGACATATGCCAAAAGATTGCTGTAATGTTACTGTTTTCGAATAAATAACCTTTTATAATTAATTCATTAATGACTATTTATATCCTTTTTAGTGCTTTCCTTCTACTTTTTCAAGTCTATTTTGTTGTTCCTTTTAAAGTTTTTTGGTTTGGATGATCATTTAACTTATTTTCAGTCATTAATACTTTGAAATATTTGGCTTTATGGTTATAAATTTTCCCCTAACTACAACTTCATCTGAATTTTACAAGCTTCACTGTCTTGTTTTCTTTTACTATTTCTAAGTAGTTTATCATTTGTATTTTTCTTTACTCCATGACCCAAAATATATTTTAAATTGATTTTAAATTTATGAGTGTATAGTTTTATTTTTTATAATCCATTTTGCATAAAGTTTAATTTTATTATAATGAATTTACCCGGCATAATTTCTGCTTTTTGGAATTGATTGAGACTTCTTTTATGGCTTAGTATGTCATCCATGCTCTTTATGTGTGAATTTCCATATGTATTTGGGGAAAAAAGACATTTATTCTCTTTACTAGAAACTATAATATGTAAATAAAATATATTGAATTAGGATTCTTCATTGGGTTTTCAAATTCTATATGTAATTAAGTTTGGCAAAAAACCTCCCAATAAGATAATGAATTTATCAATTTCTATTACATGCTTCTAACAGATGTTGCTTTATATTTTTCAAATCAGTGTACTTAAATGCAGGAAAGATTATGGCTTTTATACTTTTGGTGGATTTTTGCTATCACTGGTATTTTAGATTCAGATTATTTTTAAATTTTATTCTTTTAACATCCATATCTTGTTTCTTGGCTCATTATTTCGTTTGTGTGCTTTGCTTTCTTTTGGAATTTATTTTTCATTTTGTTGGAATGCACCTTCCGTTCATATTCTTAGAGGAAGTTTGTGGGTAAAAATGTTTTGAATAATTGAAATGTCCCAAATATTTTTATTTTCCCTCACACTTAAGTAATAGTTTGACCAGATAAAGAATTCTAGGTTCAAATTTTTCCTAAGTACTTTGAAGATGTGGTTCTGTTATTTTCTTAGAATCAGTTTGGTTGTCAAGAAATACATTATCAGTTTGCTATTTTGTCCAATATTAGGAATTTTACCTTTTTCTTCTTGGCAGCTTTTGGGACTTTTTTTTTTTTTAGACTTGGTTTCCCCAAAATTAGGCTATGCTTTGTCTAGATGCAAGTCTCTGTTTATTTATATTGTTCAGCAATTGGTAGACTCTAATTTCAGAATGAAATTTCTTTCCCTAGGATATATTAGTCTGTTATTTCTTTTACTTTTATACTATGTTATTAATATTTATTTAAGTATAGAAGTAATGCATGAATATGTCCTCATTGTAAATGACAATTCAGAAACATGGGCAAAAATGTGAGCAATTGTCATCCTTTTCCCAACCTCAGCCCTCTCTATAAGGAAAAGTACTATTATCACTTAAATATATATCCTTCTAGACATTATCTTTTCATTTAATTTTTATTAAATTAACATGTTTATGGCTTTCAAAATCAAAAGCAATGAGGCTTATAACACCACCACCACAATACCCTGTCCTGATTCCTGCTCCTCAGAGACAAACATTTTCAACTCTTCTAAGGTTTTTTCTCTCCTTTATGCCAACATAAGCTTTTAAATACAGTATTTACAGTAATTTTCTTTGATTTTTGAAACTTTATGTTAGCCATTAAATCTGTAGTATGTTAGCTTAATACTACCCCACATCCCAACAGGTACTTCCCCTACCTTGCCTCCCAAAAAACTAGATCACAATTTTTAGTTTTAAACCAATATTCCACATTTACATGATTATGACTATGCAAATATTCTTCTCAGTTGAATCACTGAGAGGTGCCACAGTCTCCCTCCATCTGAGCACTAATTTTATTGGTGGGCTCATGCATCCTCTGCTGAGCACCTGAGGAATCTTCTTGAATTTATCAGGATCATCCACTTGGAGTAATCCCTATTCAAGGCTGCAGTCCCTAATCTTCTTTTCCTACTTTCTTTACAACATATGTAAGGGCAACTTTGCCAGCAACAGTAAATCTGAAAACCCATGCTATGAGCAAATTTGGGGCTCTTTTTCACACGACTAATGCCCTTTTTGTGGTTTTATTTGGGATTTGTGATGGATGGAAGCATGCTTAAAAAGAATTACCCACTATGCATGAACCTCTAATTAAATTTACTAAACAGTTAAATTAAACATGAGTACCAACTTCAAACATACGGTGTAAGCATGAGTTAAGCTTTAATCAACAATGTCTTCTCCTCAGAGAGTTCGTAAATGTTCTCTAGAAATAGTCAGCTGGATCAATGTCTTCATCATGACGTGCCTTTCCCCTTCCATTAGGTGTGTTTCAGGAAACACAGATTTTCTTCTCGTGGATTTAATGTCCAAGTATCATAACACTATAGCTTTGCTTCCATGATTGCGCACCCTTAAAAATCCTCTTTTTAAAAAATTATTTCTAGTTTGTATTAGTTTTCTTGTTTTAAAAATTGTACCATAAGAGCACTTAATGAATTTAACTGGGTAAGTTCATTATTTGTGTTTCTCAGTCTAGCTGCACATTGGAATCATCAGGAAGTTTTAAAAGTACTAATACCTACGTTTCATCCCCAGAGGTTCTGATTTCTGGAGTGTGGCCTGGGTGTGGAGATACCTTTCAAAGCCCCTCAGGTGGATTCTCAGGTGCTCCTAAGGTAAAGGATCCCTGGAAAAAAAGTTTCCATGGGAGGTATTTTCGCAAAGTAAATTATCATCTTCAATTTGCTTCTTTTTAAAATCCGGATTTTTATGCATTAAGCTTTTTATAATAAGGGGACCCTACATTTAATTTTGCCTTATTTATTCTATACTCAAAGGGAGAGTATTGACTCAACACTAACATATTTATTAGACTAAGAGTCAATTGCTTTTATTCTCAAAAAGATTCCAAGAGATAAAATTGTGAAATTCTCTCTCCAGCGGATAAAATCTCACATATAGACATCGTATATTTCTTTTATAATTGCTTTCACAATTTTATTTTAATGAGTTCTACATGTATAAAATGGTACACAGTGGAAAGTAAGTCCCCAATCTCCTTGCCTCTGTTCCCCAGGTCCCTTTCTCAAAGGGCCATTTCTGCAATCTTTTGGGCATTTTTTCACAGAAGTACTTCCTAATACTTCTCTAATACTTCAAAATTGCACTCTCTGATTAGGTTGGTCATATATAATAGAAAGACACAGGTAACCTCTGTTCCGGTTTGAATGTGCCCCTCCAAAACGTATACGTTGGAACTGAAACTCTAAGTCGAAAGTATTAAGAGGTAGACCCTTTTGGCAGAGCCCTCACAAGTAGATAAATGTCCCTATAAAAGAGGCTTCAAAGAGCATTCAGTCCATTTGCTCTTCTGTCCCCTCAGTCATGTGAGGACACCCCAGACGGTGCCATCTATGTGGAATGGACCCTCACCAGACACCAAACCTAATCTTGGACTTTCCCACCTCCAGAACCGTGAGAAACAAAATTCTGTTCTTTATAAATTGCTGTCTCAGGTATTTTTGCTACAGCAGCACAATAGACTAAGGCAGCTTCCTTTTGCGGGGAAGGGTGGAATGGAATGCAGGTGATCTGGAGCATGCCGGGGCACCTGATTACTCACATGACCACTGGTGGATTGAGGGATGAAGAGCAGAGCAGGGCAAGGTGCTGGCCCATCAAGGGGCTGCGATAGTTAATTGCTTATGACAAAAAATAGTGATTATAAAGAAGTTGGCTATTTTCAATGACCTAGTAGGAATGCAATAAGAAACAGAGACATTGAAGATGGTGAATGTGCTACTCAGAACAGAAAAGGAAATCAGAAACCATCAAGGATAGCTTTGAAAGAGTCTCTTATCTTCTGTAGTCACAGAGTAGACACAGCTGAGGTCTGGGGGCCACACTTGATAGTGAGCGTGGCAGAGCTGCAGCACAAAGTAGGTGCTCCACCCTGTCAGGTCTCCTTCACTGAGGCAAGGGCACTGTGGGAAAGTCGTAGGACAGTGGCATGTGGGATGGGGGCATTTGAGCAGACCCCAATGAGACTTACAACACTGAACCCACACAACCTTCCTGGCCTGTGGAGGAAGCCCTCCTGCCCCCAAGCAGCTTTCCCTGCTTAAATCTTTTCAATGACAGCACCTAAAGCAGATGTCTCACAAAATGATGCCACTTGTCCTGAAAATCCACACCCACCACTTCTCATTGACTCCAAGCTCATAATGAGGGATAGACCCCAACATAGACCTGGTGGAGAAAATGAGACTTGCTCTTACTCTCTAACAAGAGACTTTCTGGGCCTCACCAATTTGTATCTGCAGGAGTCTGAGAAGCACATGGTAGCAAATTCAAAGGGTGTTTGAACAAGAAAGACAAAACATAAGGCTTGGTTGGGCAGAATTTAATGGCAGGGCTATTCCTATCCAGGGTTGCTTTGGTGTTATGGGCTTCTACAAGAATTTTGTGTCCTTCCCAAGCTATGCAAAAGTTTTGACTATTTTCAAATTGCCCTTGAAACTATCTGAGGTTTCTTTTACTTACTACCTGCTCTTAAGGATTTTTGACTGACCTATGCCAATTTGGTCATCACAATTATCAAGATCTTTGAGAAGAGTAATTGGTAGTGTCTACTATTTAGAGGCAGATAAGGTCTACAGATAAGACCCACTACAACCTCACTAAGAAGTTACAGTGAAGTCATAGACTCAGTTGTGCACCACATGCAGATACCTATTTGCCAGCAAACACAAAAAATTCATACAGCCTATGGCTTAATGTTTGATGAAGCCACAGTTCTCTGTTCTTTGTGGTGCTCTCACAGTTCTTTCCAAAATAGGTTCACTGAGGCAAACATCACAATATTGGAGAGGCAGGATTCAGGCAACCTCATAATCAGATTCAGCAGCCCAGTATCTTCCATCAGGAACTAGACAAGAAACCATTTTAGAATTAAGGCTTACACATAATTCTGAGAAGCGCAGGCCATTGGGCTGGATAGACTTTTATACTTTGCCTGTGCAGGGACAGGAGTATCTTTATAATATTTCTACCCTACCTATATATCTTCAGCTTTCCACTTTCCCCAATGAAGAGCCATTGCTTATATCCATTATATTAACATGGATATCTTTAAATACTCCTAGACAGTGTAATGTGTTCCTGTTCAGAATAATGATAGTGCCTTAAATATAGATTAAAATCAACCAACACTCAGATAAATATCACAGTGCTTAAGCAGTTTAAAGTAAACTACAGACACGATAACAAGAAAGTATAATAAAAAAGCAATCTCTTAATTTCTTATTTGTTTCTCATCTTAACAAGAAAAGGCTTTCATCTCACCCCACCTCCCAACCTCTATCTACCATATTGCTTCACTTCCCTTTATAAAGACAAACTTCTCAAGGGTGACTTCTCTCATGGTCTCTGATTCCTCACCTCTCCCTCATTCTTCATTCCACTCTGGGATAGCCTCTGCTTCCACCAAGCCCCTGAGATAGCTCCTGTCAAGGTCACAGTGACCTCCCTATTACAAGGTCCCATGTAAACATTTTAGTTTTCCCTCTCCCTCCTTCCTGAGACACTTTGTTCTTTAGCTTTTATGTTATTTTCCTTTCCTGGTTTTCTACCTAACTTTCTAAATATTTCTTTTCAGCCTCCATTGCTGGCTCAGTCTCCTCTTCATAATTTTAAAATATTCCCTCTCTATTAGCTCATCCTAAATTATGTCATCCACAACTGTGTCCTCAATCACCATTTATATACTGATACCCAAATACATACCTCCACATCAGACTTCCCTTAGGGCTTCAGACCCTAATTCCCAACTGCCTACTTTACATTTCTCTTGGATGCCTCAAAAGCACTTCAAACTTAACATACTTCAAATGGAATTTATTACTTTATTCCAAATAAAGTTCTCTCCTAGTGATTTTTATTTCAGTTCATGGTACCACCATCTCTCCTCCCTCAGCCACGCTGGTCTGAATCCTGGAAGTCATCTTCCACACATCCTCTCCTCCAGGCCTCCACCAAACTGGTTGACTCTACTTCCTTGACATCACTTGAATCTGTCCCTTTCTCTACATCTGCATTGCTGCCATTCTGGGCAAGTCATCACCACCTCTAACCTGCACTCTGGCAATTAACTAGTCTTGCCAGATAATTCAGTCTCTTATGGTTTCAAACTCAGTCTGCTTTATGTGATGCAGCAGAGACTGCTAATTATCTACCGCAATTTAGTTTGCCCTTCATTCTTACTAAGAGAATGTTGATTTTATTGAAACTCTACAAAAAAGATCACATTTCTCAAGCCTCTAGGAGCCAGGTATGGATTATATGAACAAGTCCTGGTTAGTAAGATGCAAGGTGAAATGATGTATGGGATGTCCAGGAAGACTTTTTACAGAGAATCATCTCAATTGAAGAATGTACCTCTTTTGTCTTTCTCCGTTTCACCCTTCTTGGTGTCTGGGGCACAGGTGAGTGATCAATGTTCCAAAAGTATTGTTGAGGTGTTGAGACACGTACCAAAATTGCTCAGCTGAGATCCTCCTGAATTTTTGACCCACAGAAACCATCACTGATAATAAAATGATCACTCTTGTCTTAAGTCATTATGTTTTGGGGTTATTTTTGCACATAAAAACATGACTGGCACACCATCTACTGATTAGGTGTAGGAGTTTTTGAACAGGTGTATGATACTCTAAGCTCCCTTTGACATGACAGCCATGATGCCATCTGTTCTTGGATTCTCCTCAAAACTTATATGGGGCCCTCATTGCCCTTCTTCTTTTCAGGGATCCTTCATGGAGGAGGGTCAAGATGCTGAGAACTTCCCAGGGACCCACAACTTTCAAAGTCTAACTGCTTCCCCTCTCAACTCCTCCTGGTTCTTGCTGCCCTTGTCATTGAAACCAGTTCTTACACCATTGGGGAGATCCTTTCCAATCTATTGTTAATAGATAAACTTCATGCTTCCTTCCTTCAGGTTTTGATTCAATCTTCACAGTTAAAAGACCTTTATCCTCTGGCCCTGTGTGTTGAAAGCCAAGCCCTTCACAGCTCTCATCTCTGCTGTATGTTTACAAAGGTCAATGTAGTAAATAAATGGTTGAGATTGTAAACTTTGTGTCTTTAATAATAATCATAATCATAATTAATAATTTAAAAGTCAACATAGGAATGCAAAAGTCAGGATCTGAAGTCTTTGCTCTGTATGTATCAAACTTTCCCCGAGAATAGCACATACAGAAATCGTACAGAAACAAAAACAACAGGAAAAATGAAATCATATAATTTACCTGTTGTACTCTTTAAATAAATTAGCATATCAATTAAAATCAATTTCAAAATACTTAACCTGATCTGTAAGACCGTGCGCACCACAGCCTGGTTTACTCTAACTTCATCCTGGATCACCCCCCTTCACTCACCATACTCTAGCCTTCTCGAGTTTCTTTCAGAGGTTTTAATATGGCATGCTCCTTCCAGCCTTGGACACACAATTCCCTCTGCCTACACCACTCTTCCCCCAGACCCCCACACTCTCATTTCCTCACAGAAGCCTCCTTGATTCCCCTAGAGACGAAAGTATTTTCCCTCTTAGATGCTCCATTAGCAATCTGTACTTCTAGACAAAGAAATAATAAACTGTGTGGATAGCTTTCTAATGTGTATTTCCTTCCCTAACCTATGAGTTCCATGAGGATAGGGAACCAAAACTATCCTGTTTACCACTGTATCTCCAATGCCTATCACAATACTTTATGCACAATAGCAAATTAATAGCTATTGAGTGAATGAATACATACATCAGCGAATGAATTAGTAGGTCACTTTGTAGTTCTTGGATTATACCAGGGGCAGGATTTCGGGATGTCTAACATTTATTCTAACTGTAAAATGACATGTTTCTGATTTTATTTGCATTCCAGTATGAACCATTTATCACCAACTTAGCTCATATCTATTATAGTGCAAATTCAGGCCCATGTAAAGTTTATATCATATGGGTGTTCTCACCAATACTTGCCTTTCCAGATGCTTGGTTGATACCATGACTACAAATATAGTGAAAGACTGAGTGCAAGGTTGAGATGTTCAGCCAGACTGCCAAATAGAATTCATGCCTATGCCAGTGTAGTAATGGAGATCTGAAGAGGGGAGTGACCCCAACCTGGTCCTCTTGCTATTGGGAACCATTGATTTGTTCGACTGTCAGAGTCGTAATATATTTTAGGCTCTTGTTTATCACAGTAAACTGATCATATAAAATAGTGCCTGAAATGGAGTTGTTCAATAAATATAATGAGCATGAGCATGCAGCTCGTTCAAATACATTTGTAATCCATCAACCTCACCCTATCTACCACTAAGAACATATGATCCATGGGTCTCTGGAAACTAGCTCTGGATGTCCTGCCCCAAGTAAAATTGCTTCAGGAAAATGTACTGATCCAATTGAAAAATCTCTTCCATTAAGGACCTTGTAGAATTGCCAACTATCAAACTGAAAGGGACCCAAGGTGTTTAGGTGTAATATTTCTACCTGGTAAATTTCAGAGGTAGGGGGTCTATCACCGGGCTTTTCAAAATGGGTCATTCATTGCTATAAAAGAATCAAAGTGGAGTGGCAGGGACAGGAAGGGTGGTAGGAGATTAAATAGCCTAGCACATCCTCAAATTCTACCATTTGAAAACGGCCTTAATTGGAGTTTCTTTTTAGAGTGTAATTCCTAAGTGGAGTAATAATACTCTCTGAGTAGCCAGTAGGGAGTGGGCTGGCAATAGGCATTTTTTTCACACAGTTCAAGTAACTAGAGGGACCAAGTGCAAATTCTAACACTCACAATATTACATGGACCGTAGCCAATTCTTCATGGATTTGATTCCATAAAAATGAGTTTTGGCAGTTCAGGACAGTAAAATATTGTTTCCTTGTTCTTAAAGAAGATTAATTCTAGGAAAACCTTCTTTTCTTCTCCCATCAGCCTCCTTAAATTTCAGCCTCTCATGTGCCCAATGAAGAAATGCTTACATAGATTTGTGCTGAAACTCAGGGGTCACAGTTCCATTAATTTCATTATTCTAATGGGGTGACAATGAGCAACCTTGTTCTTGAGTGAAAAGTTCAGGTTTTCTGAGATTTGCTGATCCATGATAATAATTACCTAGCATCACAGAGCTGGTGCCAGAAATTGGATAGATTCCAGAAGGCTGGCTGGAGGTCCCATAATCCAGGTCCTAGCCTCAGCAGGCACCGCTGGGCTCTGAGAATGAAAGCAAGCAAAAAAGACCAACTGGTTTCCCTGGAGAAAGAGATATGTTTCTGTAGGACAGAGGTTGAAGTCTTAGGACATAGGCCAGATGGATATGAAACATAAAATGGGATCCTGAAGACCAAAAAAGAGGCAAAAAGGAAGAATAACATCCAGGTCAAATGTCTATGAAACAGAGCAACAGAAAAAGGAGAGGTAGTCTGATTGTAACCGGATGAAGAAAAGTTACTGGAACTCAGAGAAATCTCTCAGAGGAAGAGATGCATTATCTCAGAGGCAAAATCTGACATGATTTCCCCAGAGAAGGGTAGAATCCAGGAAACTACTGTCATTCCAAGCCACAAGTAACAAATCCATAGTAAAAGCAATTGGAGAATTGCCCAGTGAAGGCTAGGAGACCATTGAAGAGCCCTCAAAGCATGATTGTGAGTTTCGAGGTGTCAGACCATTGTAGGCAGAGATAAATTATTGCCTGGACTCTAAGGGAAGCTGCCCTAGAAAGCTATAGAATTGGACTCTAAGGAAAGGTATATTGGACATGAGCCATAGTAAAGGGTACCAGGCAGAATAACAACAGGTCAGAACCAGGCCCGGGTTCAAGGTTTGTTCCATGGTCAGGAGAGTACCTCCTGTTCCTCCTCTGCTCAGAGCCCTTCTAAAGCTCTCATGTCACTTGGAGCGAAAGCCAAGACTTCAGATCAGCCCACACCCCCTTAGACCTGGCCCACCCCCTGACCTCTCTGCTTTACGTCTCACTACTCTTGTCCCTTGCACACTCCACTCCTACCACACCAGCCTTCTGTGCTCCTGCACTCTCATTGCAAGGCTCTGCTCTACTGTGCCCCCACCTGGAATACTCTTCCCCAGATGTGTGAATAGCTCTTCCTTACCACCCTATTTTACAGTGCAACAGCCAACTCGTAGGCACTCTTTACATACCCCGCCGCCTTTACTTTCTTTCCTGGCACTTTTCATGATCTGATATGCATATGTTTTACCAATGTGTGTTTCTTGTCCTTCTTCCTCCAATAAAACGTATGCATGTGCTTTGATAGCAGGGGTATTTGCCTCTTTGCTCCAGAGCAAAAAAAAAAAAAAAATGCTGGTACTTAGTAGATGCTTGAAAAATATACTTGTTGAATACATTGAAAGTTTTTTTTGAATAATGGATGCTTTTAGCAGGCCTGGAATTGATTCATGCCATAGTTTTCAGTGTTTTTTTTTTCCCCATCTAACAAAATCTAAAGGAATATGCCAGAAAAACCAAAGTGTAGAACTAAAAGCAAAGCAACAGAAAAAGGTAAAAAGCTGTTCTCTTCCCACCCACGGCTCTAGCCTTGTGTGTATTAAAGAAGAAAATGGTTCAGCTGCTGTAACCTCAACTAAGCTTTATCAGAGGAAGAGGGAAACAGAAGATGGAAAGGAAACTTGGGAGGCATATTCCAGTATTGCAGAGAAAGACACAAAACAAAGAAAGGTTCCTCAAGACCTAAAATATTCAGGCATTGAGGAAAACAAGATCATGCATGTTTCAATAATCACTGAAACCACGTAATGGGTAGATGAGGGATTCATTTTATTAATCTGTCTATGTTTGAAAATTTTTTATTAAAAAATGAGTTTTTAAAAAATGCAGAGGAAGGACAGTGCCCTAAGAAATATGTGGCAGATATACTAGGAGTCACCAACCTCCTGGGGACACAATCTTCAGGAGCAATGACAACAGCTCCAGTTCAGGAATCTGCTAGGAACGATTCTGCCTCTGAACAGACAGGGACATGAAGGAGACACCTTCCGCTGAGGCAGGTGTTATAGAACTAAAGAATTCCTTTGCAGCAGCCAGTGCGGCTCATAGGAGGGAGTGAATACCCTGTTACTACACAGGGACCTACCTCCGTGTCTAGTGCCAATCGAGGGGCCGGAAACCAGATCTCAAGGGAAGTCAAAAAACAAGAAATTTGGAATGTTGGTTAAAACAGCAACAACAAAGAAAACAACAAAATACACCTCAAATAAGATCTGATGACTGGGGCTGGCTCCATCGCAAATTTCTAAACCTTGCAAGGAGTCAGCTTATGTCTTAAAGTCTGCTTACCTCCGTGAGAGAGGACACAGTGCACACAGGGAAAAGACTCTCCACCCTGATATAGTCCTTGCTCTCTTAAGAGAGATTTCCCCTGCATGAGTTGAACGGTCATAGATTCTGGGTGACAGAATCTAACTGCCTCTGAAGGAAATGAAACCATGCTTTTTTCCAGCAACATTTCTTCCCTCAGATTGCCATTAGTACTTGGCTCTAGCGAAATAATTCTGCCTGGGATAACTGTTATAAGGGCTGGGAATTATTTCGTTTCCCGAATAGGATGGGTATGAGGCCCCTACTGTGATAAACTTGCCTGTCCTTGAATTCTTTTCGAAGGAAAGCAATTTAGAGACTTGACATTGAACTTGTACAGCTTCAGAGGTCCCGAAGGGTCCAGGGAGAGACAGCCCAGCCCTGGGAAGTCTCTGCTGAAAGAATTCCAAATACCATCCCTACCCCCTGCCCACCCCACAAACAAGAACCCCTCAGTTGAAAGCAGAATAAGAAATTGGAGATGGGATGAGTTTGGGACTTAAATTACTTTGAACCAACCAGGGCAAGATAGTTTGATTTTGTCCTTAATTTTTTCGGACTTGAAAATTTTAGGTCTGTAACTTGCAAGAGGAATTAATTTGAGGACTTCCATTATTTCCAGGACAATTGATAATAAGAGAGCTTTTTATATTCAAATTTGGAACCTTTCTCTTGTGTTGGCATTTTATTATTAATGTGTATTTATTAATTTAAATATTGGAGCATCTTAATATTTCATTTTGATCTAGTGACAGAAACTCTGACTGCCCGTTATTTTACACATGGCTAGAAATAATTTGGGATGGGAATAGGTAATATGTTTTTGGTCTTGAGGACAATATGGCATTGAAATGCATTTAAATGATACTCTGACTTATTTCAGAGCTTTCTGAGATAAAACCTTTGTCTGAAGGATGCCTGTTTTCGAACAACATACAAGACAAGTTATAGATTGTCAACTTGCTGATGTTGATAATATTGGAAAATATAGTTCTGCAGAAGCATGTATAGCTGCAGCATTCCTGAAAGAATTCACGACTCATCCTAAGTGGGCACATTTAGACATAGCAGGTGTGATGACCAACAAAGATGAGGTTCCCTACCTGCGGAAAAGCATGACCGGGAGGCCTACGAGGACCCTGATAGAGTTCTTACTGCGTTTCAGCAAAGAGAGCGCTTAGTTCAGATGCCCAGACATTTCCTCGTTCTGTCTTAACTTGGACAGTTGAGCTTCGAAAGATTAAATCGTTTAAAGGAAACAAAGGATAGGTACTTACGAATGCGGAACTCCAATGAAATTTGTATGCCTTGATTTGTTTTTTCATTTTATGCAAAGATTTGTAAAGGTAAAACAAATGTCTTCCTTAGCAAGAACTTTTAAGATACTCTATCGATGATGATTAATTTTTATAAACTTCCTAATCACTTCTCAGAGTATAAAATTAAGAAGCAAAACTGTATTTCAAATTTGTGATGCTAGTAATGTGAGCAAACTAAAAGTTACTACACAGTTATCAGAAATGATAAATCCAACTTTCTGTGCTCTCTGGTGTGGCTCTGATATTTACTTATGTACTACTACAAACTCAGTAACTGTCACATAGCTTGTCTCTTTTGGTTGTGTTACGTGAACTAAGTATTAATAATTAAATTGGGTCACAGTGACAAAGGTAAAAAAAAATCTTTGCTGCTCTCTAGACGTCCCTCAAAGGAAGAGCGTGGCCTCGCACAGGTAGGAAGGACTAACTTGACCAACTGCCCGCCCATCTTCTCCTGAGGGAGGAAAGCAAAAGCCCTCTCTTATCATACAACTCAACAGACAAACCCAATAAAGACAATTGTTCATGAAACGAGGAGAACCTGTAAAGGGAAAAGCCCATTTCCCTATACCTCCTTTCCATGAAACGGGATTTCCCTAAACACTCCTGGCCCATGGAGGTGCAGTTAGATATCCGGTCAGTGACAGCCATCAGTAGCCACAGCTATTGTTCCCAATTCTGCACTGACGGAGGTAATCTACCAAAGACCTGAACACAGGAAATTTGTTCTCATTTTCCTTCTCTCTCCATTGTTCCAGCAATGACCTGGCTAATAGTGTTTGCTCTGCAGATTCAAACTTTCCCTTGAATAAGTTTTTCCAAGGTCTACACAGGAAATTAGAAAGACTATCCGATTATGATCCTAAGTCATCAGTAACAACGTTCATCGTTTATTACTCCATCTTTCTTCTTTCTCTAATGGTCAAAATCTCAGGCAGAGAAGTGTGTGATACATTGAGCCCCTGGGTTCTTTGAGAAATGCTTGAAATAATTCATGTAAGGCTCTTCTATTGGTCTCTGGGCACATTATAAGTGCTCCAAAACTCTGACAATGTCACTGATGATCTCCTGTGTGGTAGTATTCCATGTGTCATGGTCCTTCACCTTTCTCGTGCTACTTCCCGCTTCTTGCTTGGTTTTCCAGGTGTCTGAATTCGTGCTGTTAGGATTTACCACTGTCTGGAGGCCACAGATCACATCTTAAGTCATCTTTGTATTACCTGAAATGTCAACTACGATGCCTTGCATAACGAAGGTGTTCAATGAATAATTACTTAAAAACTAGATGAACAAAGGGCAGTCCAGTGTTCACTATTAACTATTAAACCCAGATTTTCATATTTAAACAAATTCACAAAGTAAGTCAGTAATTCTTTAGATTCTAAGTGAAGTTTCTCCTCAGACAAAATTCAGAGGAAAGTGTGTAGTTTATCACAAGTCACCCAATCGACTGAAAATAAAATCAAATCTCCATGGAACCGACATAGTTGTTTTCTTCGGGGAAGCTTAAAGCACTTTCTAGTCAACATGACATCCAAGCTCAAAACAGTCCTGGGAGTAGCTGTATGTCCCTTCAGAGCTACCTAAACACTTTGTATGCAATGCGTTTCCCCCTCTGAGATCTTTCTTTTAGTGCTGGAAACTATGTAGATGCTTAATAAATATTATTATGAAAAACAATAATATTTACTTGTGGTCCCACAGTGAAGTGAGAAACTGAGCCCAGTGAAGGGCCATATCAGAATCTGCAGTCTCTCTTAGCAAAGCAGAAGACCTTTGTGACTACATAGTCACTATGTCAGGCAGTCAATAAGATTTTCCAAGTGTTGCTCAGATGGGTAACCCTGTACCACAGACTGAAGAAGGAATTTTAAAAAATATTGAGGAAAATACGATTCTTGGCCTTGAGTTGCCATCTACCAAATGGATATAGAAACTCTTCCAAAAATAATACATTAAATATGTACAGGTGCCTAAAGTCACTTGGTTGCAAATAACTACTGCATGGTTAAGAACTCAGGATCAAAAAATATGTGTTTCACCCTCACTGTGTCTTTACTTATATGATTAGTGTAGATGTGGTGTTTCAACTGTGGCTTAACCATGTACAGCAGTGTAATCTGGGGTTTAATCCCCCCTTTTAGCTTCAATATCACTATCTGTAAAATGGGATAGAAATAGTATTAATTTAATGAAATCATTATGAGGATTAAATAAAACAATTTATATAAAATGCTTAGCATAGTACTTGCCACCTAGGAAGTTCTCAAAATTGTTATTATTATTATCTTCTTTTTATAGTGTCATAAATCTGAATTTGTGCATTCTAGTTTGTTTTAATTTTTGCTTTCTGATTATAAAAGTGTTATATACTCATTATAGAAATTTTAATAAGTGCAAAAAAATATAATTGGGAAAATAAATCTCACTTATAATTCTACTATCCATGGATATAAAGCTGTTAGCTTTACAATACATTTTGAATTTCTAATTTCTAAGGCCCATATTCTTTCATCTATGCAAAGTACATGGCACATAGTAAGTGCTTATTGAGTAGATGTTGAAAGATCTCATAGTCAGGAATAAGTGTATGAAATGCATGTGTGTTCATACACTGTATAAGTAAAAGGGGAAATATTCTAAAGGATGATCTCTGGGCTCCTTTCAAGGTAAAAAATTCATCCAGAATTAATAGAAGAATAAAATAAAAAGACAGATTCCTTAGGTTACGTGTAGGGTACACTTTAAGCCCTACTACCTGAGTGTTTGTAAGTATAATGCAATGCTTTGTTGCTCAGTACAAACTGCACCAGTTTTCTCTCCTACGTGTGATGATTCTTATACGTTCCTATTCTTTTCCGTGTACTCCTAAATTCTGTTACACAGATAGACTGAGAACTACACAAAAGGAGGCATTTGTAGCTTCTGTTTCTTTTAGATTTCCCTTTATCTCCTAGTCCCAGACTTTGCACTTAGTACCCTAACTTTTATGGATTAATGAACTGAGTCGGCATCCATTCCAGATCTCTGATTTATCCCAGCCAGGTAGGCATGGTTCTAGATAAATCTCTTAGAGTATAGGGAATAGCCCAGTTGGTCATTAATTGTTCTTACTTAGTATCTTGCATAATATCAGAGGTATCTGTTGAGAAACTGGCTGTTGAGGAAGTGCCTTAGGTTGAATTCCCAAAATGTGTTTGCTGAATCTAAGTGGCTGTTTCATGGTAGCCCCTTTCATGACCAAGTTAGTATTAAGACAGAATGTGGCTTTCAGAGCCCTGCTGCCTGGGTTCAAATCGAGGATCCAGTGCCCACTACCCACTGTTGAGCAAAATACTTAACCCTTCTGAGCCTGTTTCCTCATGTGCCTGGCACATGGCAAGCACTAAAGAAATGTAAATTACTATTAGTAGGAGTAGAAGTAGTAATCAAATGTGATTACTCAAGTAGTGATTGGTGACCTAGCAATGTCCCAGCCAAGTATCCGCACTGCCAGGAATCAAAGGTTGCATGGGTATAATTTGAACCTCTATGAGTTACATATCTAATCATTCATTCATTTGGTCATTGGCAACTTTTTTAAAAAGGCAATTATGTTCAGATCACCATGTTAAGAGCCATAGGGAACCAAGAAATGAATAAAACATACATCTTGATTTAATAGTTTCATAAAGCAGTAATAGAAGGCTCAAAGACTCAAAGTCTCAGATTACATTAGGAGATGTCTTTTTGAAATATGTAGTGTTATTAGTTCCATATGATAACATATAAAACACAATCAAAAGACTAAAGTAATCAGGAAAATAGGCTCCCTTCCACCCCAACAGATAGTGGTCAATTTCCAAATTATTAGTGTCATAAAGTTGTTCCCCACAAAACTGAATGCCCAAAGTGTTAAAAGCATATGTGTGCTATAAAAGAGGATATTATCAACATTGTTACTAGTGCGTTAAGAACAGACAGAACTCAGCACTGCCACATCAAAGAGGGGTTTTCAGTGTTTTTTTTCCCCCCTCAGTGGGAGGGGAAACTAGGAACATATAGCCAGGTAAAACATATACTTAGATACGAAATGCAGAAACATAGAGCCAAAGGCATACAAACACATGCTGAGGGCTTTGTAAAAACATTAGGCTCCGATCTCTCAGTGGCTTAGAGCTTGACTAGGGATCTAAGAAGGGAGTCTCCAGATCACCCCAGCTCAGCTGCTAGTAGGATAAGCAATCACAGTTCAATTATACATGGGAAAATACTTAGGTAAAGATAATTTATCCCAAAATCCAAAGTCAGACAAGGTGCCCACTGTACCCACAGACCCTTCTGGAAGATTCTCTATGCATAAGTCACTACATAGAAGTTCACAGCTGGCTGGGTCAAGAATGACTACCTGATCCAAAGGCTGACCACAGCCTGTGAAGTGGCCTAATACTCTCTGTTCAATAAGAGTATCCTCTATGGAGTGGTGACATGTGGACCAAATTAGATCCTGCCTCTTAGGGAGCCCAAATGCCTGACACAGAGAGAAACAAAGATATTAGGGACTCAAAGACAATGGAGAGAAGTTAATAGACAAATACACTAGACAGCTGTCATCATGGGGCAATAGAAGCCAGGAGTGAGCAGGAATCATAAAGCAGAAAGGAAAGTGAATAAAATGAACTCAGTAGCAGCCAGGAAAGTTGAAAAGGAGATGATGAGTAACCCAGCCCCAGTAATGGTACGTCCCTGAATAGAGGACATCTGCCTTGTCAGGGGACCATTGAGTTACAGTTGAATCCCACTGGCATTGGTTCTTTGAGGCCAGACTAGGGCTCCAGAACAATTTTTTCCTGCCTTGGCTTCCTTATGTATTCTCATTGCACTAACTCCCCTTAAATAAGATATCCTGGGAGTCTGATTCTTGCAATATGAAAGACCCTAGATAATTAGAATTACAGGTAGTAAATCTGGTTATTTAAATTACATGCCACTTGATCCCATACTGAGAACCAGTACAGCTTAGTGGCTGAGAACACAAGTTTTGAAATCAGATTGACGTGATTTCAAATTCTAACCATAACACTCACAATCTACTTGAACTAATATAAAATATAAAATATAAATATAAACATATAATATAAAATGTAACCCTAACACTCACAATCTACTTGAACTAATATAAATTTAAAATATAAAATATGATAAAATATAAAATATAAATGTAAAACATAAAATATAATATGAAACCTACTTGAACTAATATAAATTTCTAAAGTTCTCTGAGCTTCAGTGAAATGGAAACAAGCTCGTTCTAAGAGGATGTTGTGAAGATTGCACAAGGCCAGTTGTACGCATGCAAGTGTCTCAAGTAGTACATAGCACATAGTATGAGCTCAATAGCAAGTAGCTAATATCATGATTGTTTTCTTATTCATGGTCATTTTCAAGCATTAACTCCAGGATTGCTTCTCTCTGTGTTGATGGCACCATTAGATCTAAGCAGACATGATTGAGGGCTTCATCATGGGCAAAAGGGCAACAATTTCACCAAAGTGCTTGTGCTTTGCTGTTTCTAATAACTTCCTGGTCTCTTCACATTTTAATTTGGTTTCATTCTGGGCTTCAGGTATCTCATACTCCCTTGCTGTGAACACTCCTACCCACTTGCAAATCAACTTCCTAGATTTCTAAGGGATCCTAAAATCTGACCCTTTATGCCTGTAATGACCCAGTGCCTATGTGAATTCTCTCTGTCCCACACTCTGCTCTGTGTCTCAGGAGACACAGAAGGTTCTGGTGGGATCCATGTTTGCACCAGGCTGTAAATCTCTACTGCCGGAGGACCAGGTTTGCATGTTGGCGGATACGTCTAGGCTATAAGTTTGTATCTGAATCTAGAGCTGCTAAAGCAGTTGTACGCCCTTTTAAAAATCATCTTGTTTTATCTCTCTGCACTTAGGGCCCCACAGTAGGAAGCGGAAGGAAGTGGTGAAGGGAGGAACAGCCCTAATTGGCGAATCCTGCTTAGACCAATAGACTCACACCGTTTGCTTTGGAAGGGAAATGGCCTAAATGCTTTCCCCACTGTTTGCATGAACCTACAAAGCATCTGATCCATCCAATTACATCCCAAAGTAAGAGCTAATGGATATTAAAATTACATGGGTCAGGGCTCAAATACAAGTGCAGTTCTCTCGGCTTGAATTAAATCAAGTATTTACTTTGAGACCAAAAGTACAAATTGTAGGCTGTTGAATCAGCTGGAGTTCTCAAAATAGAATTTGACCTGAATAGAATAATTCCATGAAAACACTACTGGAAACCAAAATGCTTATCTAATCTGTAAGTCTGGCAACATGTACAGCATTACTGATTGCTGGTACTGGTGAAAGAGTCTTAATTTTTATGTCTAGAGGAAATTAAGCCAAGAAAAAGTGAACCATTTTGTTGAGAGGAAAGATGTTCATACATTTTACATTTTAAAGGATTCCATTTGAGTACTTGGAAATTAAAGGGCTTTCAGCCAAAAACAGCTCTATGTCACTCGGCTATGTGAAGCTTAACTAAAGCTCAGTCTTATCTAACTTCTCAGAAATACACTAACCAGAGACTCTATAAGAGTTCCAGAGCTAGCATATGCCTACAAGGGATTAGAGAGAAACCAAAGTGAAGGAAAGCAATTTACTCATAATGGAGAGCATAATGGTTATAGATACCGAGTATGAGAAGGGCCATTCCAGATCGTCCAAATGAGCTTTGGGCTTACCATCGCTAAAAGACCATTCCCAGGGTGGGCAGGAAAGAGCTCTGGTAATTCCTAATAATAGTGAGAAAAGGAATTCCTCTTGGAATATTTAAAAGCCCACCTTCACTAACAGTTAAAAGCACACAGTTCCAATGAGGAGGAGAACAGCTGTTTTCACAAAATTATGTATGTTCTTAGCCTTTATTAACAGAGTACTCCAATATAAGGTGACCTGGGTGGGCTTTTTAAACAGCCAACTAGCTAGGAAGTATGACTTCAAGAGTACCTAGAACTCCTTCCCAGGGTGCTTTTCCTATGTCTTTGGTCTCTCCAAAGTACTGCCTTCCCACTGAAGGCAAGAGGCAAATCATTCTAAAAAATGGTGCTTTTCCAGCTGAGAGTTACACTGCAGGTATTTGAGCCTACAGAAATATAAGCAGGAAGATAATGTGATCAACTTTGCAGGAGGCAAACTCTTTGGCTGCAACACTGAAGGGAATGAGCTCAAATGAGGAGGGGCTAGAGGTGGAGAGGCTAGAAATAAATGCGCTAATTCAGATTAGAGATGATAAAGTTCTTTTGCAAGGCAGCGTTCAAGGAAACAGGGACGACAGGCCGAATGCAGATGAGAGGAGACTGAACAGAGTTTGGTGACTGATGACAACGTGGGAGGTAAAAGAGAAGAGGAAACACAGAATAATGCAAAGAGATTCCCAGCCCAAGAAGCAGCAGCAAATGTCGTGTCAGCTAGATGGCCAGTATGGGAGAAGGAACAAATTGGGTGGTCCGGCTGGGGTGGGCAGGAATATAATAATGTTCATTTTTCCCCCTCTCTTGATCTGAAAGATGTCTTTGGGTATACAAGTAGGAGGGTTCGAAAGGCAGCCTTAAATCCAATGGACAAATATCAGGCACTCAATAAATGTTAGTTGAATGAAATACCATTCTAGATCTGAGAAGAGGACTAGAGATACAGTAGGAAGTCAGGGTCACAAATGTGACCAGTTGTCACCTAAGAAGCCTCTTGTTCCAAAATTACATCTCAATCCTTCTCTTCTTTCTCTCCATTCCCCCCTACAAAATTTCTCTTCTAATTGTCCTGTATTATCAAAATACTTGATAATACTACCTGAAACACTTAGAAGTCACCCAAGGATCTGCAGTTTAGTTACTTGTATTATTTTTATATAACTGTACATCTCTACTTTACACTACTGCATTTTTTAAAATATCATATTAAAAAGAAAGCTCTGTTTAAACTTCTATTCCAGTCGTGCTCCCTCTTGATGAAGTAATTTCTATGTATTAAAAATCCTCTAACACACAACAGCAGGATTTTCTCTAGGTATGTGTCCTATCAGGAGACCCATCACTTGTCACCTTTGTTTTAATAAGTCCTGGAATTAGCTATTTATAATTCCTCTTTCATCTCACTCTTTTTTAGATATATCAGATAGAGCTAAATAGGAATATGGAATAAAGTTTACATTTCAAAAACAAAACATAGACAAAACTATGCATAGCTCTGTTACTCAATAACTGGAATCAACAATAAAGGACATTTTACAGGGTTATGTATTAACTAGAAATTTTCTTTTTCTTCCAAACAATACTTCAGAGACTTTTCCTATGGTTTAACCAAACCTCTGTTATTAATATTAGCAGTCATACATTGTCCATGCATGTCTAGAGTAGCTTCTGCATTTGTGCGTAACTAACGTGCACCTGTTAATCCTTTCCTAGGTGTTTACCTCAATGAAAGTTTCTTTTACACCATTCCAGATGCAAAAGTCCTTTCACTTTCACCCCTCAGCCTCTTCTGCGGTGACCAGTGCTATGAGCCCCACCCCACACCAATTGCAGAAGCGCACTGGCCCCTGCAGAAGAAAAAAGAGAGAGAGCCGTATCTCTACGCAGAAGGTCTGAGGTGACTCTGTCTCCTGTGTCCCCAGCAGGAGCGACACACTGCCCGCCGGCCCAGAGCCTGTTTGATGTCTCTCACCCTTAGAAACTGGAAATCAGCCAACAGTAATTTGGAGTCTGGGAGGCTACTTGGCCCGATCTGACAGAAGGAAAAGAGCAGTGGCTGATTCTTGCTCTCTCTTGGCAAGAGACAAGCCAGGAACGACAAATGCTTCTTTTTCCTCCCTCTTCATGAGCCCATTGCTTACTCGAGTTATCTCCAGAAATGCTTTGTTTGACTCTAGAAACAGATTTCCCAATTTCTCTACAAATCACTCATCAAGCCACTCACCCAAGCCTCATTCTCTCAAAACAGCAATTTCCATACACTCCTTCTTAAATTTATTTGATTACAACTCATATTTTTTTCACTTTTTCTCAGTCTCCATTGTTTGCTATTTATAAAGGAAATATGTCTACTTATTATTACTAAAATATAGGGACATTGAGACAGTAAAATGTAACCCTGAAAGCCTATTAAAAGTACATATAAAATGAAGATTCTTCTTTATAATTTAAGTTAAACAATCGAAATTGAAAACTATATGTATACTATGAAGATAACTAATTTTAAAATAAAGCAAAGATGGGGAAAAGTGCAGGAACTAAAGAAGTTAATAAAACCTCCCAAACTCTTAAATGTAGCTGCTTTGGGGGAGGGACGAATAGCCTTCATTTCATTCATTTTCTGTTCTTGCTGTTTCTCTATTTTTCACTTTTTCTATAATGAGCATGTGTTTCCAAAGTTTCTACCTCCCATTTGCTCAGTAAGTAATGACACCCATGTACCCTTTTGACCCTCTTGCAATTTTTTGGAATCGCCCCCAGGTCCTTCCATAGCCTGTTTCTCGCTGTTCTGGGAAGGCTGTGGCTGGATAAGGGTCCGACTCTACACTTTGATGCCTCTGGAGTTAGAAGTAGGGTGGGTGGGAGAATGAGTAACATGGTGCCTGAAAAATGAGAAAAATGATTCATAAAATATACCTAGATGCCCTCTCTTGCTCAGTTCTCTAAATGCCTCTCCACGTTTTAGCCTCATTGACATCATCGTACTTTCCCCTGCGGGGATAGCACTGCTGAGCTCAACCCTTGCATTCCAAGTCCTCAAAACAGTCTTGCCTCACATCCTCAGTCCGAGAGCATGTACAGTTCCTTAACAGAATCCAGAGGCCTCTGGGGGCCAAATACAGTTGCTCTAGTACCCACTTTCTGCCACTCCCATTGCCTTGGTTCGCTAAGGAAAACATTTCTACCACGTATTTCTAAGAAATATTTCCAAGAAAACGAAAACTCAGAAAGATATGGACAAGGGCTCTGAGGTCAGCTTTAATGATTCATTGGTGCATTCGTTGTGCTAAGACACTGAACTAGGCTTAAAAATACAAGAGACACCTTCAGCGAGATGGAGGTCTCACCAGGCAGACAGATAGGAAGAGCAATTGCAACATCCCCTGAAAAGTGACTTGTAAGTTACTGTAGAGGCTTTAAGAATACATGGGAGGCCACATTTAACTGATGTTGAGGGGATGGCCAGTGAAGGCTTCCCAAGAGCAGCAGAGTCCTGAAGGGAAAACAGGCATCAGGCGCGGGCAGAGGAGGGTAGGCATTGCAAGCCGAGGGAATGTCATATTCGAAGACCAGGATCGAGAGAGAGACTGACTCTGATGACTTCAGAATGGCTTGGCCGCTGAATATAAGGAAAGGAAAGGAGAAGACACAGCAGGAAAGGAAGGTGGGGCCCTATCATATTATGCTAAGTGAGGGCAGTGGGCAAAAACTATGAAACTTTTAAACAGATGAAAGTTATAATCAGATATTATACTGTTTTAAAGCTAGAAAGGATCTTAGAAATAATTTGGTGTGTCGTCTTGCAATTGAGAACACCAACATCCAGAGAAGTTAAGGGACTTGGACAATGTCACACAGCATGCCAAAGGTACAGTTGAGTCTAGAACTATTCTTTTTCCACTTCATCATTTCTCTCCCAACAGGGCTCACTGCAGTCCTGTGAGTTGAGCTACATCCTCCAGAGTTTTGCATGAGACTTTACACTCAAGAATACAGGTTTACATGATCACCAGGCCATTGCAAGTTTGGCCTTCCCCAGTGTGAAAGCAGTCTTCGCTGCCAACAAGGGTTTTCCAAGCATTTCCAAAACCAGGGCAATGTTCAAGGTGGAAAGAAACAGAAAAACCCGAGAGAAGAATGAAGAAGTGGGCTCAGCAGAGCAGCAGCCCTTCTCTTTCAGCAAATTCTGCTCCCCTACTTTGCATCCAGATGGCCTCGGCCCTTCCTGTCCCCCTTTCCCTCGCCTTCTGCGTGTTCCCTTGTTTTATTCTGGTCTCAAATTTCATCTTTTCCTTCCCATTACTCTCAATTTCTCTTTTCCTATGCCCTAAATGGTGAACAGACAGAATCAAAATAAGGATTGAGGACCTGGTTGGCATCCTGGGGAGAAAGCTCAAAACGTCCCAAGTTCCTTTCTTTTCCCAGTTCCAGCTCTCAGCTCAATATTAACCCTGTTCCCCTAACCTCTTGGCCAAGCCGCAGCCGCACAGTGGGAACCCCGGCAGGGCAGGCCGGGGTGCAACCCTCGCTCAGCACTGCTGCATGCTCCGGCCAAGCAGTTGATCCCTGACTCCCCTGATCCTCCCAGCAGAGATGAAAGGTGATCCAACACTAAGCAGACCAGAATTCCAGCAGCTCCTGCGCCATCGAGGTGGAGTAAGTGGAGGGAAATGAGGCACTTGGAGGTCAGCCATTCCGGCTGGTCGGGCGTGGCCGCCGGGCCTTGGCAGGCACCAGAGAGACCCAGGCCACGTCCCCACCGGCAGCCAGGCCGGGCGTCCAGGCCCAGGGCAGGCTGAACGGGTGGGGAGGAGAGGAGCGTCGCCTTATCCCTCTGCTCTTTTGAACTTGTCCGGCGGCCAGCAGGAAGGCGGCCAGGGGACCAGGGCACTGGAGAAGGGAGAAGATGACGCTCCTTGGGAGGGAGTAGCTCTGCCTTGCATGATGTATCGACCCTCGGAAGCCAATCTCACTTGCAGATAAAGCGCATTTATTTTGTCCGGCTTGGAGCTGACAGGAGGAGGTTTGCTGGCGGGATGGTTTCCGGCCTGTTCATCCTTCTTCTGGTAAAACCAGCTCTTTTGGGAAGGCGTCTAGGTTGTTTCCTCTCCTCTGTGGCCACTAAGCACCTGCTGGGTGTGGGGCCTTCTGCTGACTCCAAATGACCCCCACGCCGCGGGGACTTCTCGCAGCAGCCACCTGAGCCACATGGGCTCCTAGCAGCAGGCTTGCTGACAAGGAGCAAATGACTGATGAGACCAGAAGATCTCACCCCCTTCCCGGGAAGAAGATGAAAGCGGCACGGGGCTCAAATCCAGGAGAGGCGATTTCTGCTCTGCGTGGCAGCACCAGCTGGATCTGACAGAGAGTCGGAAAGGACTGCGCCCAAGAGATGCCCAGAGAGGGGAAGTTAGCAGGGCAGAGAAAGGCTCCTCTCTGGTCCTTGTCATCAGCCCAGCAACCTAGAACATCTGGAATCTGTGGGAAAAGTGGCTCTAGCCTTTTTATTTTCTGATTTAAGTTCAAACCATTAAATATTAGATGCTTTCTGCATTTGCGTTTAACAAAAATGACCCAATTATAAATAACATCACTCTTTTCTATATTACTTTGTTCCAGGTCTACTTTGTAAGTTCACATTTGAGGGTAATTTATTGGGTCATTCAGTGATTCTTTTTTTATTATTTATTTATTTATTTATTTCAGGATATTATGGGGGTACAAACATTTTGGTTACATGTTATGACTTTGCCACACCCAAATCATGATTTGAGGGGTGCCTTCCCCCCCTACAA
Organism: Avahi laniger; assembly: GCA_963575035.1. Classification (NCBI taxonomy): domain Eukaryota; kingdom Metazoa; phylum Chordata; class Mammalia; order Primates; family Indriidae; genus Avahi; species Avahi laniger. The sequence continues at coordinate 2,321 of CAUYSK010010394.1, read as the reverse complement.
TGCTCGCCACATCCATTAGTTGTGAGTTTACCCACTCCCAACCGCCCAATCCCCGAAGAGTATTACTACCATGTGAGCACCATAGTGTTGATCAGTTAGTGTCAATTTGATGGTGAGTACAAGTGGAGCCTATTCTTCTATTCTTGTGATACCTCACTTCGGAGGATGGGCTCAAGTTCTATCCAGGAAAATATAAGAGGTGCTAGATCACCGTCGTTTCTTATAATTGAGTAATATTCCATTGTAAACATATACCAAATTTTAATAATCCACTCATGGATTGAAGGGCACTTGGGTTGTTTCCACATCCTTGCAATAGTGAATTGTGCTGCCATAAACATTCGGGTCATTCAGTGATTCTATAAATATTGTTGGGTGCCTACTATCTGCAGACTCTGAACACAAAAATGAGTGAGACCAGGTTGTGTCCTTAAAAAGTTCACAGTCCAGAAGAATATGTAAATGAACACACTGAGGTACAGTGGCATAAAGACTTGGAGCAGGTGTGGATTCCAATTCTGGTAGCTGGGGCTAAATCAGAGACTGTTTCAGAGAAGATAATGTTTGATATGGCAATGCAAGGAAGAGTAGACAGAGGGAACAGCAGAGTCGAGGGCAGATGGACTTGAAGGGTGAGGTGTGTCCAAGAGTTATGAGAAGTCTGTTTGGACTGAAGCAAAGGTTCCTTATAGAGCAACATAGGGAGCTGGCTCTAAATGAGAAAATTAGGATATCCTTTCCCCCATACAGGGCATTCGTATTTCCTCTTATTGGTCAGGTGTTCCCAAAGTTTTTGAGTGTAAAGATCCCTTTCTTTGATGTCAAAAATTTAGCAAATTGGGAGGAAACTGAGAGCCTGTGAGAGTTTAATAAAAGGAGGATTGCCACTAGCTTTGTTTGTAGGGAAAATGGCATGGTAGCAGTGCTGAGGAGTGCATGGGAAGAAGGGACTGGAAAAAAGATCAGACATTTGATATTCCAAAGTTCTGTGGTCTGTCTCCTAGCTCTAAATGTAACTGCTTAAGGACAGACACTCTGCCTCTCTTGTTCTCCCTGAAATCCTAAGCACCCAGAAGAGTACCCAATGCATAGTAGGACCTCAATAAACATTTACCGACTGACTGATGAGTTAGGATACTTAGATTTGTGGCTCAATTTATCTAAGTACCTTGATTAGCACCAGGAACCCAGTAAGAACTTAATAAATGTTTGACATGTTTGACAAAGATGGTGAGAGCTGCTTTCCCCCACGGTCAATTTTATTTTGCTTAAAGTAGATATTGTCAAATCGGTTTTGGTTTATGATTGCCTGATAAATATTTCCCCTTCTGTTACATTTAATTGTTCTCTATCATTTTACTCTTAGTTATGTGTAATCATCACTTTTATGTGTCAACTTGGCTAGGCCATGATGCCCAGATATTTGGTCAAACATTATTCTGGATGTTTCTATGAGAGTGTTTTTTGGATGAGATTAATATTTAAATCACTGTATTTTGAGTAAAGCAAATTGTCCTCCATAAAATGAGTTGATCTCAGCCAATCAATTGAAGGCATTAATAAAATAAGACTGACCTCCCCTGAGGAAAACAAAACTCTACCATCCAACGGCCTTCAGACTTGAACTGAAACATCAGCTCTTCCCTGGAGGTACAGCCTACCAACCCACCACATCAGATTTTGGACTCACCAAGCCTCCATAACTGCATGAAACACAACTGCATGAGCCAATTCCTTAAAGTAAATCTTTCTCTTCTTTAAAGGCAGATATAGGTATAGAAATAGATTTGGATATTGATATAGATATGGATATAGACACATACATGCACACATATAAATATATTATTTTGGTTCTGTTTCTCTGGAGAACCCTAACTAATACAGTGTATCTCTTAAAAATAATGAAACATAGTGTTGCATATTGATCTAAAATGATCATCTTTGTATATTAACATGGGTGTCAGCAACTTACTTGAAGTACTGTTGTGTTTGGTCATCTGCAATCTCATATTATGCTATCTCCTTTTTATTTATCCCTGCTTTTTCCTTTCTTTTCTATATTTTAGTGTAAATGCTGTGTCATTTTATTTGTTTGGTTGGTTTGAATTTTTTAATAAATTGAAAAGAACATATGCAATTTTTAATTAGTCTCATAGTTATTTTTACATTTTAAAAATATATTTAGCCTATATTTTTCTAAGTATCAATATCTAATACTTAAGATTCTACTAAGTGAGGTATCCCAAGAATGGAAAGACAAGCACCACATGTACTCACCATCAAATTGGTATTAACTGATCAACACATAAGTGCACATATAA